>JAYESD010000002.1:156189175-156451177 GCA_036927565.1 Tuctoria greenei
AACATACATATAAAAGATATGTGTAGCAAAAGAAGAAAAAGACAATAATAATATAAAACATGTATTAGAGAACAAATAGAAAAATGATAATATATATATATATATATATTTGTGAATTCTAAAGAAAGAAAAAAAAGATTCTGGAAACTTCCGAAAGTTTTTGGGAGAAGCTTTGCTTCACCCCAGAAGTTTCCAGGCAAATAGTGCCTGGCTGCACTGTAGCGGGGCTGGTTTGCCGTAGCCAGGCCGAGCCGGCCAGACCGGCTGAGCCAACCACCCGGCGCGGCCGCTCCCGCACCCAGCGCTCCCCGCCCGCGTCCAGCGCTCGCCCGCGCGCCTGAGTCGGGGCCGAGTCGGTTGCGGTGCCGCTCTGCTTATAAAAGCAACCGGTCTCCGTATTATTTTCCTGAGGGAGCAATCGCTAGGGCCGCCAGAAACCCTAGCCGCCGTAGAGAAAAAAGAGCAGAGGCACTGCCAGAGAAGAAAAAAGAGAAGAAAAGAGGAAAAAAAGGAGAGGAGGGTGCCGTCGTCCACTGGAGATCGTCGTGTCGCCGTCGTCGTGCCGCCGGAGGACCGCAGCGCCATCCACTTCGTCTACGCGTGGCCTTCGTCTCACAATCTTCGAAGCCGTCGCTTCTACAGTAGGATTCGTTATTCCGATGCGAACTTTAGCGACATATTGGATCTAATAGACGTAATTTGATCGTAGTTGCACAATAAATTTATTTTCAGCAGCATTAATTCTCGCTAAAACCCCCGTAAACTCACATAAACACGTATGAACTAGTTGCATCTAACCAATAAACAACCATAGTTAATTAATAACTGAACATTGCATGCATGCATGTCATCGCATGTTGATTAGTATATGTGCATCATGTTGATTTGTATATATTTTCTTGTATGTGTGATCACGAGTAGAGGGTAGTGCTCAAGAGGTCATGTACGAAGATTTCCAGAACCAAGACTTCGAAGCGCTTGAGCAACCCTATCCGTTGGAGGAAGGCAAGTGTCCTTGAAGCATATGGATCCAGTTTTGAAATAAATATTTTGTTTGCACAACTCCTTGCTTGTGTCAATTTGATGGGAAATCTTATGGTAGGAAGTTTACTAGTTTTGTTGACCACCCCTGTCACCTGGAATATATGGTAGAGAGTCCGGAAGGGGTTTTTACCTTTTTGATTTGCTTAATCATCTAGGATGGGAAAACAACTATACCACTCAACTTAATTATGCATGGATGAGATTATGGTTAACATGAACTGGTTAATATGATATGGTAATGGGTGATCTAAGCAAGACTGGTATGTGGATGTGTTGGATGTTATTGTGGTTTTGCTTGCTTTAGATCTAAGGACCGGTTCGTGGAGCGACCATCAAGAATTGACAGTGCACCACGAGGCCAAGTATGGGTGCGGCGTAGCTTATTAATTAGGGATTTGCTAGTGCTATTTGGACCATTAAGGATGCTCAGGGAAGGGGTAGTCGGATTGGGTTTGTTGATGATTGGTGGGACTACCCTGGGATCCGAATGGCTCAAGAGGGGGCCCTTGGTTGAAGATGTGCTCAGTTAGAGACATCGCCAACGGTGAAACCTCAGTGGGGTCTAATTAGGCTAGTAATCCCTTTGTAAAGGATATTTTGTGATCTCTTGGCCACACACCTACGGAAGTGTAAGACAGCATAATTGAAATTCTATAGTCATCGAATGGTTATGAAATCACAAACACGTGGGTAAAGCGGTACAACCTCTGCAGAGTGTGTCTAAAACTATCATGATAGCCGTGCTCCCGGTTATGAGCAACCTAGACCCTCACATGATTAGAGGGAACTTGGTATTGGGATGGTATTTGGGATAGTTTGATATTGGCTTTGGGATGGTATTATGGTTATGGTTGGTATTATGGTTATGGATGGTTATGAATTGAATTCTAGTATTGAATATGGATATTGGTATATGATGATGGATATGGAAAATGGACTGGTATTATGATAACTACATGGTTTATGATAGGTTTACTTCACATACATATAATATATTGCTTTTCAAATGTTTTACTATACTTTTCAGCCCTTAGCCTTTATCATTGTCATCATTTGAATCAGCTACATGTCATACTTTCCCACACATGCTGGGTACGACATGTACTCACTCTTGCAATCCCCCCACCAACAGTTTCAGGTGATGGTTTGGAATGTCTTGAGGATAAGGCAGAGTTCTTGGTCATGTCTGCCGTCAGCTTGCCTGTGGTGTTGCTTGGAGCCGCGCTACCCTATTTGCTTAGTTTGCTTAGTTGCTTAATTAGTTTATTTCCGCTGCATTAGTTCAATCTTGTCATTAATATTCATTAGAGCTTGTATTCGAGAATACAATGAATTGTGTAATAAAAGTACTTATTTATTAACTTGTGATGTGGTAATTATCTGTATATCGTTTGTGACACACTTGTATATGTGTGTTAAACATCCTAGGCACACATATACTGCACTTGGTTCATTTTCGGAACTAGGTGTCACAAATTGGTATCGGAGCCACAGATTGGCCGTAGGATGCAGCCTAGATAGAATGGACACTTTAGAGCACATAGGAGCACTTAGGAATCAATGTGTTTTTGCTTGGAGTTATGTTTGCTATATATATTGTTTGCTTGTCTGCTTAATAAAGGATTTTGGGATGCTTTAGCATTGCCCTGTCCACCTAGACTAGTATAGCTAGTTGTTTAGTTTCATATCCCTTGATGCATATAGTTGGGGACGTTTCTAAATTCTCACCAATTGCTTTTCCTCAGATGGTGAGGAGTCGCAACCAGAGGGATGTCAATGATGAGGAGGAGAACCATGGAGCACCTTAGAACAACAATGGACATGGACCTGCTTATGGAGCTATAAACATTGAGCAGCTTTTGGCAATGCAAGACCAGCTCATGCAGACCATGATAAAGACTATGGGACAACTGCAGGCTAGTAACATCAACACCGCCACCCCACCTCCTCATAACCGGTTGGGAGAGTTTATGATGACTAGGCAGCCAACCTTTGCTCAAGCCGCTGACCCTATGGATGCGGATGATTGACTCAAGTCCGTGGAGAAGAAGCTAGCTATTGTCCAATGCAGCGACCGGGAGAAGGTTCTATTTGCATCTCATTAACTAGTTGGAGCAGCTGCCGATTGTTGGGATTCACTATGCAATGCTCATGAGAACCAAGAGATAATTTCTTGGGCCGAATTGAAAGAGAGCTTTCGTTATCATTATGTGCCAGAAGGTGTTATGGTCTTGAAGAGGCAAGAATTCGAGAACTTGAGGCAAGGAAGATCGAGTGTGGGTGAATATCTCAATAAATTCACTCAACTTTCAAGGTATGCTCCTGAGGATGTTAGTCGGGACAGCCAGAAACAATACTTATTCATGAGGGGCTTGAACAATGAAATCCAAGTGCAACTACTCAACTATGATTATGCCAATTTTCAGAAGCTTGTGGACAAAGCAATTGTGGTTGAGAACAAGGTCCCTGAGATGGAACAAAACAACAAGAGGAAGGCGCCATATCAAGGATAGCAACAAGGAAGTGATGTGCGCCCTCGATTCACAGCGCCCAATGCGCCTTAGTTCAGCTCTTTTGCTCCTACTCGTCGCCCTGGATTTGAGCCGCGCCCAACTCATTTTGTGCAGCAGCGCCCTGTCATGCAAGCACCTAGACCTCCAATGCCTTATGCACCTCGTGCTAATTTTCCTGGTGCAAATGTTCTGAACCAAGCTCGCCCCAATAATTCTCGTAGAGTTAAGAAGTGCTATACTTGTGGAGAAGCTGGACACTTTGTGCATCAATGTCCTATGTCAGGCCTTGGTCAAGGAGGCAATGCACCGAGGCAAAACCCAAGACCCAATGGAGGACATCCGCAAGGGAACCAGGGACAGAAGAATTTTGCTCGTGGCAACGTGAACGATGTGTCTACGGAGGATGCTCAACAAGCGGATGACGTGGTCATTGGTATGTTTCTCGCGAACACCAACCCCGTGACTATGTTGTTTGATTCTGGAGCATCATATTCATTCATTGCAGCGAAGTATGTTGCCAAGTATAGTTTTCCTATCTCTCATATGAAGTTTACTCTATTGGTTAAGTCTCCTGGAGGAGAGATGAGGACAAATATAATATGTCCAAAAGTAAGCCTTAGAATAAGGGGCGTAGACTTCTCCGCCAACCTCATTGTTTTGGATTCTTAAGGATTGGACATTATACTTGGTATGGACTGGTTGAGGAAGCACAATGGAGTTATTGAGTGTGCCACGAAGACGGTAAAGTTGAACAATGAGGAAGGGATCACCATAAAATTTGAAGCATCTCAAGCCACACCGAAGCAATTGAAGCTGAATCATATGGACGGTGCTGCAATCAAGGAGATTCCGGTGGTGTGTGAATTTTTGGATGTTTTTTCCGGATGAGTTGCCAAGTATGCCACCTGATCGAGACATTGAGTTTGTTATTCATTTAATACATGGAACCGCACCTATAGCTAAGAGGCCGTATAGGATGCCTCCTATGAAATTAGCGGAGCTCAAAAAGCAAATTCAAGAGCAACTAGAGAAGGGTTTTATTCGCCCAAGCTCTTCACCATGGGGAGCGCCTATTCTATTTGTGGACAAGAAGGATGGATACCAAAGGATGTGCGTAGATTACCAAGCTCTCAACGAGGTAACAATCAAGAACAAGTACACCTTGCCACGCATAGAGGTCTTGTTTGATCAGATGAAGGGTGCTTTTGTCTTCTCTAAGATTGATTTGAGGTCGGGATACATTCAAATGAATATTAGACCATCAGACATACCCAAGACATCTTTTAGGGCGCGGTATGGATCTTATGAGTACACCGTGATGTCCTTTGGATTGACCAATGCACCTGCGTACTTTATGTACCTCATGAATAAGGTCTTCATGGAGTACTTGGATAGGTTTGTAGTGGTGTTCATAGATGACATCTCGAAGGATGAGAAGGAACACGAGGAACACTTGAGGCTTACGTTGTAGAAATTAAGGGAGCATCAATTGTATGCCAAGTTCAACAAGTGTCAGTTTTGGTTGAGAGAGGTGTCGTTTTTGGGTCATATCATCTCAGGAGGAGGAGTATCGGCTGACCCCAGAAAAGTGAGAGAGGCATTGAAGTGGGAACCAACACAAAATGTAAAGGAAATAAGGAGTTTTCTTGGGATGGCTGGATATTACCGTTGATTCATCAAGGACTTTTCCAAGATAGCCAAGCCAATGACGGAATTGCTAATGAAGGGAAAGGCATTCCAATGGACTCGAGCTTGTCAAAATAGTTTTGGGTAGTTAAATAAGAGGTTGACAACAACCCCAGTTTTGGTACTGTCGGATGTAAGCAAGAGTTTTGAAATATATTGCGACACCTCGAGACAATGACTTGGGTGTGTGCTCATGCAAGAAGGTCAAGTGGTCGCCTATGCGTCAAGACAATTGAAGAAACATGAGCAGAATTACCCAACACATGATTTAGAACTTGCAACCGTGGTACATGCATTGAAGATTTGGAGACACTATATTCTTGGACATAGGTGTGAAATTTATACGGATCACAAGAGTCTTAAGTATATTTTCACACAAACAGATCTGAACTTGAGGCAACAAAGATGGTTGAAGCTCATCAAAGATAATGATTAGGGGATCAACTATCATCCGGGAAAAGCCAATGTAGTGGCCAATGCTTTGAGTAGAAAAGCAGTAAGAATCAACTCACAGTTCGAGAGTTACCATCCGAGTTATGTAAGAAGTTTCAACGGTTGAACCTTGGATTTGTAAATGAGATGGAGATGATGGAGTTAAATCTGACCTTGGAGCAAGAAATTCGAGAGGCACAAATTAAGGATGAGGAAATTCAAGAAATCAAGGAAAGGACCCAAGAGGGGAGAAAATTCATATTCGATGAGGATGAACATGGTACCCTATGGTTTGGTAAGAGGATTGTTGTGCCTAATGTGAAGCATATTCGGGAGACGATATTAAAGGAGGCGCATGACTCACCATACTCAATTCATCCTGGTTGTACGAAGATGTACAAAGACTTGAAGACTTGCTATTGGTGGGATAGCATGAAAAAGGACATAGCTGAATATGTAGCATTGTGTGATGTGTGTCAACGGGTTAAGGCGGTACATCAAAGGCCAGCTGGACTATTGCAACCATTAAAGATTCCGGAGTGGAAGTGGGAAGAGATCGGTATGGATTTTATAGTTGGATTACCATGTACTCAGTCCGGTTACAACTCAATTTGGGTAACTGTGGATCGGTTAACTAAGTCAGCCCACTTTATTCCTGTCAAGACCACCTATAATGGAGGGAAATTGGCGGAATTATATATGAGAAGAATAGTATGTTTGCATGGAGTTTCGAAGAAGATAGTCTCAGATAGAGGTTCACAATTCTCTTCCAGGTTTTGGCAAAAACTGCATGAAGCTTTGGGAATGAGGTTGAATTTTGGTTCAGCATATCACCCTCAAATGGATGGACAAACCGAGAGGACCAATCAGATTTTGGAGGAAATGCTAAGAGCTTGTGCTTTAAAGTATGGGAAAAGTTGGGACAAGAGCTTGCCATATGCAGAATTTTCATACAACAATAGTTACCAAGAAAGTTTGCAAATGTCACCCTATAAAGCACCATACGGAAGGAAGTGTAGGCCACCATTGTTTTGGAATGAAACAGGAGAGAACCAAGTATATGGTCCTGATGTGTTACAAGATGCTGAAAGGCAAGTTAAAATAATTCTTGAAAACCTAAGGGATGCTCAGTCGCGGCAAAAAGGCTATGCGGATAATAGGCGAAGGAATCTGGCATTTGAAGTTGGAAATTTCGTATACCTCAAAGTGTCACCTATCCGAGGGCAATGCCGGTTTAACGTCAAGGGAAAACTGGCACCTCGTTACATCAGACCATTCAAGATTGTGGAAAACGAGGAGAGGTAGCTTATCGACTTGAGCTGCCAGCGTATCTCTCCGATGTGCACGATGTGTTTCACGTGTCGCAACTCAAGAAGTGTCTGAGGGTGCTGGAAGAACCGGTGCCGATGGACGAGTTAGAACTTCAGGAGGATTTGTCCTATGTCAAGCAACCTATTGAGATCTTGGACGTGAAGGAAAGGGTCACGAGGAATAAGAGGGTCCGTTGGTGCAAAGTGCAATGGAACCACCATACGGAAGACGAAGCTTCGTGGGAACGTGAAGAAGACCTGAAGGCAAAATTCCCTCATCTTTTCTCCATGCTGTCGAATCTCAAGGGCGAGATTCACTTTAAGGGGGGTAGGTTTGTAACACCCTCAATTTTTGCATCATACATTGCATACATGTTCATGCATTAAACATTAGTAGAATAAAGGAAAAAATAATAAAACATAAAACATACATATACAAGATATATGTAGCAAAAGAAGAAAAAGAAAATAATAATATAATACATGTATTAGAGAACAAATATAAAAATGATAATATATATATATATATATTTGTGAAACCTAAAGAAAGAAAAAAAAAGAAAAAAAGATTCCGGAAACTTCTGGAAGTTTCTAGGGGAAGCTTTGCTTCACCCCGAAAGTTTCCAGGCAAATAGTGCCTCGCTGCACTGTAGCGGGGCTGGTTTGCCGTAGCGAGGCCGAGCCGGCCAGACCGGCCGAGCCAGCCACCCGGTGCGCCTGCTCCCGCGCCCATCGCACCCCGCCCGCACGTCTGAGCCGGGGCCGAGTCGGTTGCGGTGCCTCTATGCCTATAAAAGCAACCGGTCTTCGTATTATTTTCCCAAGGAAGCGATCACGAGGGCAGCCAGAAACCCTAGCCGCCGTAGAGAAAAAAAAAAGAGCAGAGGCACCGCCAGAGAAGAAAAAAAGAGAAGACAAGAGGAAAAAAGGAGAGGAGGGTGCCTTCGTCCGCCGGAGATCGTCGTGTCGCCATCATCGTGCCGTCGGAGGACCACTGCACCATCCACTTCGTCTACGCGTCGCCTTCGTCCCACAATCTTCGAAGCCGTCACATCTACGGTAGGATTCATTTTTTTGATGCGAACTTTAGCAACATATTGGATCTAATAGACGTAATTTAATCATAGTTGCACCATGAGTTTATTTTCAGCAGCATTAATTCTTGCTAAAACCCCCGTAAACTCGCATAAACACGTATGAACTAGTTGCATCTAACCAATAAACAACCATAGTTAACTAATAGTTGAACTTTGCATGCATGCATGCCATCGCATGTTGATTTGTATGTGTGCATCATGTTGATTTCTATATATTTTCTTGTATGTGTGATCACGAGTAGAGGGAAGTGCTCAAGAGGTTTTGTACGAGGATTTCCAGAACCAAGACTTCGAAGCGCCTGAGCAACCCTATCCTTTGGAGCAAGGCAAGTGTCCTTGAAGCATATCGATCCAGTTTTTAAATAAATGTTTTGTTTGCAAAACTGCATGCTTGTGTCAATTTGATGGGAAATCCTATGGTATGAAGTTTACTAGTTTTTTGACCACCCTTGTCACCTGGAATATATGGTAGAGAGTCAGGAAGGGCTTTTTACCTTTTTGCTTCGCTTAATCATCTGGGATGGGAAAACAACTATACCACTCAACTTAATTATGCATGGATGAGATTATGGTTAACATGAACTGGTTAATATGATATGGTAATGGGTGCTCTAAGCAAGTTTGGTATGTGGATAGGTCGGATGTTATGGTGGTTTTGCTTGCTTTAGATCTAAGGACCGGTTCATGGAGTGACCCTCCAGGATTTACAGTGCCACCACGAGGCCAAGTATGGGTGCAGCACATCTGTTTAATTAGGGCTTTGCCAGTGCTATTTGGACCACTAAGGATGCTTGGGGAAGGGGTAGTCGGATTGGGTTTGTTGATGATTGGTGGGACTACCCTGGGATCCGAATGGCTCAAGAGGGGGCCCTTGGTTGAAGATGTGCTCAATTGGAGACATTGCCAACAGTGAAACCTCAGTGGGGTCTAAATAGGCTAGTAATCCCTTTGTAAAGGCTATCTTGTGATCTCTTGGCCACACACCTACGGAAGTGTGAGACGACATAATTGAGATTCTATAGTCATCGAAAGGTGATGAAATCACAAATATGTGGGTAAAGCGGTACAACCTCTGCAGAGTGTGTCTAAAACTATCACGATAGCCGTGTTCCCAGTTATGAGCAACCTGGACCCTCACATGATTAGAGAGAACTCGATATTGGGATGGTATTTGGGATGGTTTGGTATTGGCTTTGGGATGGTATTATGGTTATGGATGGTTATGAATTGAATTCTAGAATTAAATATGGACATTGGTATATGATGATGGATATGGAATATGGACTGGTATTATGATAACTACATGGTTTATGATGGGTTTACTTCACATACATATAATATATTGCTTTCCAAATGTTTTACTGTACTTTTTAGCACTTAGCCTTTATCATTGTCATCATTTGAATCAGTTACATGTCATACTTTCCCCACTTGCTGGGTACGACATGTACTCACTCTTGCAATCCCCCCAACCATCAGTTTCAGGTGATGGTTGGGAGTGTCTTGAGGATAATGCGAAGTTCTGGGCCTTGCCTGCCGTTAGCTTGCCTGTGGTGTTGCTTGGAGTCGCGCTACCCTATTTGCTTAGTTTGCTTAGTTGCTTAATTAGTTTATTTCCGCTGCATTAGTTCAAACTTGTCATTAATATTCATTAGAGCTTGTATTCGAGAATATAATGAATTGTGTAGTAAAAGTAATTATTATTAACTTGTGATGTGGTAATTATCAGTATATCGTTTGCGACGCACTTGTATAGGTGTGTTAAACATCCTGGGCACACATATACTGCACCCGGTTCATTTTCGGAACCGGTTGTCACAAATTGGTATCAGAGCCACAGGTTGACCGTAGGATGCAGCCTAGATAAAATGGAAACTTTAGAGCACATAGGAGTACATAGGAATCGATGTGTTTTTGCTTGGAGTGTTGTTTGCTATATATATTGTTTGCTTGGGTGCTTAATAGAGGATTTTGGGATGCTTTAGCATTGCCATGTCCACCTAGGCTAGTATAGCTAGTTGTTTAGTTTCATATCCCTTGATGCATATAGTTGGGGACGTTTCTAAATTCTTACTATTGCTTTTCCTCAGAATGTGAGGACTCGCAACCAGAGGAATGTCAATGATGAGGAGGAGAACCATGGAGCACCTCAGAACAACAATGTACATGGACCTGATCATGGAGCTATCAAAATTGAGCAGCTTTTGGCTATGCAAAACCAGCTCATGCATACCATGATACATACTATGGGACAACTGCAGGCTGGTAACATCAACAATCAGCCCCATGTGCCTCCACCGCCATCCCCACCTCCTCATAACCGGTTGGGAGAGTTTATGATGACTAGGCCGCCAACCTTTGCTCAAATCGCTGACCCTATGGGTGTGGATGATTGGCTCAAGTCCGTGGAGAAGAAGCTGGCTATTGTCCAATGCAGCGACCGGGAGAAGGTTCTATTTGCATCTCATCAACTAGTTGGAGCAGCTGTCGATTAGTGGGATTCAGTATGCAATGCTCATGAGAACCAAGAGAGAATTACTTTGGTTGAATTCAAACAGAGCTTTCATTCTCATTATGTGTCAGAAGGTGTTATGATCTTGAAGAGGATAGAATTCGAGAACTTGAGGCAAGGAAGATCGAGTGTGAGTGAATATCTCAATAAATTCACTAAACTTTCAAGTTATGCCCCTGAGGATGTTAGTCAAGACAGCCGAAAACAATACTTATTCATGAGGGGCTTGAATAATGAAATCCAAGTGCAACTACTCAACTGTGATTATGCCAATTTTCAGAAGCTTGTGGACAAAACAATTGTGGATGAGAACAAGGTCCGTGAGATGGAACAAGAAAACAAGAGGAAGGCACCATATCAAGGACAGCAACAAGGAAGTAATGTGCGCCCTCGCTTCACACCGCCCAATGCGCCTTACTTCAGCTCTTTTGCGCCTACTCATCGCCCTGGATTTGCACCACGCCCAACTTAGTTTGTGCAGCAGCGTCCTGTAATGCAAGAACCTAGACCTCCAATGCCTTATGCACCTCGTGCTAATATTCCTGGTGCAAATGTTCAGAACCAAGCTAGCCCCAATAATTCTGGTGGAGTTAAGAAGTGCTATACTTGTGGAGAAGCTGTACACATTGCGCATCAATGTCCTAAGTCAGGCCTTGGTCAAGGAGGCAATGCGTTGAGGCAATACCCAAGACCCAATGGAGGACAACCGCAAGGGAACCGGAGATAGTAGAATTTTGCTCATGGCAACGTGAACCATGTCTCTACGAAGGATGCTCAACAAGCGGATGATGTGTTCATTGGCATGTTTCTCGCGAAGTCCAACCCTGCGACTATGTTGTTTGATTCTGGAGCATCACATTCATTCATTGCATCAAAGTATGTTTCCAAGTATGGTTTGCCAATCTCTCATATGAAGTTTACTCTATTGGTTAAGTCTCCTAGAGGAGAGATGAGGACAAATATAGTATGTCCAAAAGTGAGCCTTAGAATAAGGGGGGTAGACTTCTCCGCCAACCTCATTGTTTTGGATTCTCAGGGATTGGACATTATACTTGGTACTGACTGGTTGAGGAAGCACAATGGAGTTATTGAGTGTTCCATGAAGATGGTAAAGTTGAACAATGAGGAAGGGATCACCGTAGAATTTGAAGCATCTCAAGCCGCACCAAAGCAATTGGACCTGCATCATATGGATGGTGCCGCAGTCAATGAGATTCCGATGGTGTGTGAATTTTTGAATGTTTTCCGGATGAGTTGCCAAGTATGCCACCTGAACGAGACATTGAGTTTGTTATTGATTTAATACCTTGAACTGCACCTATAGTTAAGAGGTCATATAGGATGCCTCCCATAGAATTAGCGGAGCTCAAGAAGCAAATTCAAGAGCAACTAAAGAAGGGATTTATTCGCCCAAGCTCTTCACCATGGGGAGCGCCCGTTCTATTTGTGGACAAGGATGGATCCCAAAGGATGTGCGTAGATTACCGAGCTCTCAACGAGGTAACAATCAAGAACAAGTACACCTTGCCAAACATAGAGGACTTCTTTGATCAGATGAAGGGTGCTTGTGTCTTCTCTAAGATTGATTTGAGGTCGGGATACTTTCAAATAAAGATTATACCATCGGGCATACTTAAAACAACTTTTAGGACGCGGTATGGATCTTATGAGGACACCGTGATGTTCTTTGGATTGACCAATGCACCTGCGTACTTTATGTACCTCATGAATAAGGTCTTCATGGAGTACTTGGATAGGTTTGTAGTGGTGTTCATAGACGACATTATGATCTACTCGAAGGATGAGAAGGAACATGAGGAACACTTGAGGCTTACGTTGCAGAAATTGAGGGAGCATCAAGTATGCCAAGTTCAACAAGTGTCAGTTTTGGTTGAGAGAGGTGTCGTTTTTGGATCATATCATCTCAGGAGGAGTATCGGTTCACCCCAGAAAAGTGAGAGATGTGTTGAAGTGGGAACCACCACAAAATGTAAAGGAAATAAGGAGTTTTCTTGGGTTGGCTGGATATTACCATCGATTCATCAAGGACTTTTCCAAGGTAGCCAAGCCAATGACAGAATTGCTAATGAAGGGAAAGGCATTCCAATGGACTCAAGCTTGTCCAAACAGTTTTGAGGAGTTGAATAAGAGGTTGACAACAGCCCCAGTTTTGGTACTGCCGGATGTAAGCAAGAGTTTTAACATATATTGCGACGCCTCGAGACAAGGACTTGGATGTGTGCTCTTGCAAGAAGGTCAACTGGTCGTCTATGCGTCAAGACAATTGAAGAAACATGAGCAGAATTACCCAACATATGATTTATAACTTGCAGCCGTGGTACATGCATTGAAGATTTGGAGACACTATATTCTTGGACATAGGTGTGAAATTTATACGGATCACAAGAGTCTTAAGTATATTTTCACACAAACGGATCTGAACTTGAGGCAACGGAGATGGTTGGAGCTCATCAAACATTATGATTTGGAGATCAACTATCATCCGTGAAAAGCCAATGTAGTGGCCGATGCTTTGAGTAGAAAAGGAGTAAGTTATCAACTCACAGTTCGAGAGTTACCATCCGAGTTATGTAAGGAGTTTCAACGGTTGAACCTTGGATTTGTAAATGAGATGGATACGATGGAGTTAAATCCGACCTTAGAGCAAGAAATTCGAGAGGCACAAATTAAGGATGAGAAACTTCAAGAAATCAAGAAAAGGACCCAAGAGGGGGGATACTTTAGATTCGATGAGGATGAACATGGTACCCTATGGCTTGGTAAGAGGATTGTTGTGCCTAATATGAATCATATTTTGGAGACGATATTAAAAGAGGCACATGACTCACCATACTCGATTCATCCAGGTTGTACAAAGATGTACAAAGACTTGAAGACTTGCTATTGGTGGGATAGCATGAAAAAGAACATAGCTGAATATGTAGCATTGTGTGATGTGTGTCAATGGGTCAAGGCGGAACATCAAAGGCCAGCTGGACTATTGCAACCATTAAAGATTCCGGAGTGGAAATGGGAAGAGATCGGTATGGATTTTTTTGTTGAATTACCACATACTTAGTCCGATTACGACTCAATTTGGGTAATCGTGGATCAGTTAACAAAGTCAGCCCACTTTATTCCCGTCAATACCACCTATAATGGAGAGAAATTGGCGGAATTATATATGGGAAGAATAGTATGTTTGCATGGAGTTCCGAAGAAGATAGTCTCGGATAGAGGTTCACAATTCACTTCCAGATTTTGGCAAAAACTGCATGAAGCTTTGGAACGAGGTTGAATTTTGGTTCAACATATCACCCTAAAACGGATGGACAATTCGAGAGGACCAATCAGATTTTAGAGGACATGCTAAGAGCTTGTGCTTTAAAGCATGGGAAAAGTTGGGACAAGAGCTTGCCATATGCAGAATTTTCATACAACAATAGTTACCAAGCAAGTTTGCAAATGTCACCCTATGAGGCACTATACGAAAGGAAGTGTAGGACACCTTTGTTTTTGAATGAAACAGGAGAGAACCAAATATTTGGTCTTGATGTGTTACAAGATCCTGAAAGCAAGTTAAAATAATTCATGAAAACCTAAGCGCTGCTCAGTCACGGCAAAAAGGCTATGTGGATAATAGGCGAAGGAATCTGGCATTTGAAGTTGGAGATTTCGTATACCTCAAAGTGTCATCTATCCGAGAGCAACGCCGGTCTAACGTCAAAGGAAAACTGGCACCTCGTTACATTGGACCATTCAAGATTGTGGACAAACGAGGAGAGGTAGCTTATCGACTTGAGCTGCCAGCGTATCTCTCCAATGTGCACGACGTGTTTCACGTGTCGCAACTCAAGAAGTGTCTCAGGGTGCCAGAAGAACAGGTGCCGATGGACAAGTTAGAACTTCAGGAGGATTTGTCCTATGTCGAGCAACCTATTAAGATCTTGGATGTGAAGGAAAGGGTCACAAGGAATAAGAGAGTCCGTTGGTGCAAAGTGCAATGGAACCACCATACGAAGCCGAAGCTACGTGGGAACGTGAAGAAGACCTGAAGGCAGAATTCCCTCATCTTTTCTCCACGCTGTCGAATCTCGAGGGCGAGATTCACTTTAAGGGGGGTAGGTTTGTAACACCCTCAATTTTTGCATCATGCATTGCATACATGTTCATGCATTAAACATTGTAGAATAAAGGAAAAAATAATAAAACATAAAACATACATATACAAGATATGTGTAGCAAAAGAAAATAATAATATAAAACATGTATTAGAGAACAAATATAAAAATGATAATATATATATATATATTTGAAACCTAAACAAAGAAAAAAATGATTCCGTTAACTTCCGGAAGTTTCTGGGGGAAGCTTTGCTTCACCCCAGAAGTTTCCAGGCAAATAGTGCCTCGCTGCACTGTAGCGGGGCTGGTTTGCCGTAGCCAGGCTATGTCGGCCAGACTGGCCAAGCAAGCCACCCGCGCGCGCCTGCTCCCGCGCCTAGCGCGCCCCACCCACGTCCAGAGCTCACCCGCGCGCCTGAGCTGGGGCCGAGTCAATTGCGGTGCCGCTCCGCCTATAAAAGCAACCTGTCTCCATATTATTTTCCCGAGGAAGCGGTCGCTAGGGCCGCCAGAAACCCTAGCCGCCGTAGAGAAACAAAGAGCAGAGGTGTCGCCAGAGAAGAAAAAAAGAGAAGAAAAGAGGAAAAAAAGGAGTGGAGGGTGCCGTCGTCCGCCAGAGATCGTCGTGTCGCAGTCGTCGTGCCGCCGGAGGACCGCTGCGCCATCCACTTCGTCTACGTGTTGCCTTCGTTCCACAATCTTCGAAGCCGTTGCGTCTACGGTAGGATTCGTTTTTACGATGCGAACATTAGCGACATATTGGATCTAATAGACATAATTTGATCGTAGTTGCACCATAAATTTATTTTTAGCAGCATTAATTCTCGCTAAAACCCCCATGAACTCGCATAAACACGTATTAACTAGTTGCATCTAAACAATAAACAACCATAGTTAATTAACAACTGAACTTTGCATGCATGCATGTCATCGCATGTTGATTAGTATGTGTGCATCATGTTGATTTGTATATATTTTCTTGTATGTGTGATCACTAGTAGAGGGAAGTGCTCAAGAGGTCGTGTACGAGGATTTCCAGAACCAAGACTTCAAAGCGCTTGAGCAACCCTATCAGTCGGAACAAGGCAAGTGTTCTTGAAGCATATTGATACAGTTTTTAAATAAATGTCTTGTTTGCAAAACTGCATTCTTGTGTCAATTTGATGGGAAATCCTATAGTAGGAAGTTTACTAGTTTTGTTGACCACCCTTGTCACCTGGAATATATGGTAGAGAGTCGGGAAGGGTTTTTTACCTTTTTGCTTCGCTTAATCAACTGGGATGGGAAAACAACTATACCACTCAACATAATTATGCATGGATGAGATTATGGTTAACATGAATTGGTTAATATGATACGGTAATGGGTGATCTATGCAAGTCTGGTATGTGGATGGGTTGGATGTTATGGTGATTTTGCTTGCTTTAGATCTAAGGACTGGTTCGTGGAGCGACCATACAAGATTTACAGTGCCACCACAAGGCCAAGTATGGGTGCGGCGTAGCTGATTAATTAGGGCTTTGCCAGTGCTATTTGGACCACTAAGGATGCTCGGGGAATGGGTAGTCGGATTGGGTTTGTTGGTGATGTGTGGGACTACCCTGGGATTTGAATGGCTCAAGAGGGGGCCCTTGGTTGAAGATGTGCTCAATTGGAGACATCGCCATCGGTGAAACCACAGTGGGTTCTAAATAGGCTAGTAATCCCTTTGTAAAGGCTATTTTGTGATCTCTTGGCCACACACCAAAGTGTGAGACGGCATAATTGAGATTCTATATTTATCGAAAGGTGATGAAATCACAAACACGTGGGTAAAGCGGTACAACCTCTGCAGAGTGTGTCTAAAACTATCATGATAGCCGTGCTCCCGGTTATGAGCAACCGGGACCCTCACATGATTAGAGGGAACTCGGTATTGGGATGGTATTTGGGATGGTTTGGTATTGGCTTTGGGATGGTATTATGGTTATGGTTGGTATTATGGTTATGGATGGTTATGAATTGAATTCTGGTATTGAATACGGATATTGGTATATGATGATGGATATGGAATATGGACTGGTATTATGATAACTACATGGTTTATGATGGGTCTACTTCACATACTTATAATATATTGCTTTTCAAATGTTTTACTGTACTTTTCAGCACTTAGCCTTTATCATTGTCATCATTTGAATCAGCTACATGTCATACTTTTCCACACTTGCTGAGTACAATATGTACTCACTCTTGTAATCCCCCCACCAACAGTTTTAGGTGATGGTTGGGAGTGTCTTAAGGATAATGCGGAGTTCTAGGCCGTGTCTGCCGCCAACTTGCCTGTGGTGTTGCTTGGAGCCGCGCTACCCTATTTGCTTAGTTTGCTTAGTTGCTTAACTAGTTTATTTTCATTGCATTAGTTCAAACTTGTCATTAATATTCATTAGAGCTTGTATTTGAGAATATTATGAATTGATTAATAAAAGTACTTATTTATTAATTTGTGCTGTGGTAATTATCTGTATATCGTTTGTGATGCACTTGTATATGTGTGTTAAACATCCTGGACACACATATACTGCACTTGGTTCATTTTCGGAACCGGGTGTCACAAATCCTAGATCCTCTTCAGCCGGAGGTTCGTCGAGTTTTTGTTTTCCTTCCCGTTGGCAGAAAGGAGCTTCTTCTCGGTGCTTGTTATAGCGCTCGACATGGTTCCGGACCTCTCGACATTCTTCCAGACCGTGTTTGTACGTTTTGTGTATCGGACACCACATCTTGGAGCTACTGCCGTCATATAACGAAGGACGAGGTCGCTTTTCTGAGCGTGGCCCCCGGCCATCCGGAGCTGCAGCAGCTGCAGCAGTAGGTGCGCCGACCAATGGCTTCTTTTTGCTGTTGGACTTCTTTTTCTTTTTTTCTACCTCCGGAAGTAGTGGCTTCATTCATGGAGGATTTCATGTTTGCCTCCGGAGCTGGTTTGGAGTGCATCTCACGTCCCTCTGCATCTTTAGCACATTTATCTCCTAAATTGAAGAGTTCAATGACACTGGTGACTTCTTTGGTCGCTAGCTTCTCTAGCATCTTCTTGTCCCGAACACCCTGTCTGAATGCAACAATAACAGAAGTGCTCGAGATTGAATGGATGGTATTGCGTACCTGAGAAAACCGTTGGATAAAAGATCACAGCGATTTCCTCGTCGTTTGCTTCACAAAAAAAAATCCAGTTCAGTGCCGGGTCGGGTGTAAGACCTCCCGAAATTGGCAGTGAACTATTGGCATAGTTCTGCCCAACTATTGATGGACTCGGGTGGAAGACTCATGAACCAGGACCTTGCAGCTCCAGTCAGAGCCACTGGGAAGTAGTTGGCCATCACGGCCTCATCGCCCCCCCCGCTGCCAGTATAGCAGTGGAGTATATTTAAAGAAATTCAGAGGGGTTGACAGTCCCATCGAATTTCTTCGGCAAATGAGGACAAAACTTCTGTGGAAACTTGACCATGCGTAAGTGCATGGCCAGGGTAGAACAACCTCCCCTTACTCCCTAAGGAGCAGGGTTGTCTCGAGCCTCTCGCCTCTCACGAGCACACTCGATATGGATGCGACCGTCCTGCTGCTGGTAACGGCGATCAAATTCCGACCACAGGTCGTGAGTCATAATCCTAGTGATAGTGTGGGTACGTCATGCCCCGGAAGGCAGCAACGTCACCTGTTGGGATTTAGCACGCCGTCGGTGCTGTGACATGTGAGGATCAAGTCTTCCAGACAAGGTCCTACGTTGAGTTGTTAGCCTGCCCCGAAGAGGGAGGACCTTGGTTGCTGATGGCATCGGCTGCGACTGCAACCAGATGTTGCACATCAGCACACCACTGATCCAGCTCCGGGCGCTGGTGGGCGCTCCAACAGAGCTCGCGCAACAATTACCGCATTCTCTGGGTTGTTGTTTGCTAATGCTGTGACCGACACAAGTACCCCATCTTGCTGTCCAACATTGTTTGCTAGGGCAGATGGTGGTGGTGGTGGCATGACACCAGCCAGGACAATGGCGCCCGGTGGCTACTGCATGTTAGAGGGATTGCCTCTAGCAGGTTGTTCAGCGTGGTTGCTGTATGAAGACCCTGCGGTGGAGTTCACCATCTTGCAATCTCGGGTGCCCCTACCTGGCGCGCCAAATGTCAAAGTGGTTAAACGACACATCCCCCGGTACTACTAAATGTAGCCCGCAGAGGTTCTTGTATTGATTTGGGGCGCGCAAAGATCAGGAATAAGATAATGACATTGGTGATTTATGTGGTTCAGGCCACCTGAGCGTAATACCCTACTCCAAGGTGTGTATGTCTTGTTGTATTGAGTAAGAGTGTAGCACTAGTATGCGTGTGAACTTCGATCAGGTTGAATTTGTCCCATGTACCGTGCAACACAGTCCTTTTATAGTCTAAGGACTGGCCGTTACAACATTTGCCTGGCCTGACATGTGACCCTGGCGTATTTAATGACCTAATACAAAGTTTATGAGTATTAAGCGTGATTAATATTATGATAACGTGCCATAATGGCTGCATTCCTTCTATTAACAGTACGCTGATCATGTGTTATTATTATAGCATTAATGACACGTAATCAAGTCTTGTAAATGCCGCTTTAACTGTCCCTTGAATGATTGCGCTGTTGGAGATCTGCCTGTGTTCCCGTTGGTGTTGTAGGTCCGGAGGCTTCACACGTGGCAGTTCCAGAGCTTTCCCTCATGGGGAGGTAGGTCCGGAACTGCTATACACGTGGCGGCACCAGAGCTTCCCTCTTCGGGCGGTTAGGTCTGGGGTCATTATCCACATGTCAACGCCGAAGCTTCCTTATGTCAGGAGTCTAGCTCTGGTCTTATATTACATGTGGCAGTCCCGGAGCTATCCATATGAGGGAGGCGGGTCCAATGATATGTGACACCATGGGCCTGAGGAAACCTTCAACTCAGACAGGTGGAATTCTCTTGCACTTCTTGTGGTATCTTGGGGTACCCGGTACACAAGGTAATGACAACATGGATGATGGTGATGGAAATAATCTGGAATAATGGTAATGGATATTGTATATGGCTCTGTATATGTTAATTATGTGGGATATGGTGGGATTACTTCACATAGACATTGTAGGATGCTTTTCTACATGTTGTAAATGTACCTTTCAGCACTTAGCCTTTATTATTGTCGTCATTTGTATCACCTAAATGTCATACTTTCACACACTTGCTGAGTACGACATGTACTCACCCTTGCAATTCCCCCACCAACAGTTTCAGGTGATGTTTGGGAGTATCATGAGGATATTACAGAGTAATGGGTTGTGTGCTACCGTCAACTTGCCTGTGGTGTTGCTGGGAGCCGCACTGCCCTATATGCTTAGTTTGCTTAATTAGATTATTTTCGTTGCGGTAGTTTTTAGAACTATTAATATTGATCACTAGAATTGTAATATGAGTATTACTTGAATATTGTAATAAAAGTACTTATTGAATAATTTGAGTTGTGGTAATTATCTGATTATCATTTGTGAATCACTTGTGTATGTGTGTTAGACATCCTGGGCACACATATACTGCACTTGATTCATTTTCGGATCCAGGTGTCACAAATTGGTATCAGAGCCACAGGTTGACTGTAGGACGCATCCTAGGTAGAATGGACACTTTAGAGCACATAGGAACACTTAAGAAGCGTTGTGGTTTCTTTTGTGTGTTGTTTGCTATGTAATGTTTGCTTGTGTGCTTAGTAGAGGATTGTAGGATGCTTTAGCATTACCATGTCTTTATAGGCTTGTATAGTTAGTTGTTTAGTTTCATATACCTTGATGCATGCATATAGGATGGGATTCCTTCTATGTTCATTCCTGTCTCAACATCAGTAGAAGATTGTCACTACAAGAAGATTCATAACTCCAGATGAAGCTACATGGGAGCGTGAAGACGTTATCAAGGGTGTTATCATCTCTTCTTTAATCCATCCGAATCTTGAGAGCGAGATTCAATTTAAGTGGGGTAGATTGTAAAATCTCGAAATTTTCAAACTTGGCTAGTTCAAATATAAAGGGGAATTTAAATTTTCTGGTTCCAAATCTCTTCTTCAGCCCAACCAAATCTCGAGGGCGAGATTCATTTTAAGGGGGTTAAAATTGTAACACCCTGATTTTCAAGTTTTGGCAAATTAAAAACTTAAATGGGAATTTATAGTTAATAATAGGAAGAACTTATTTTTATAAAGAAAAATATAAAATACATGCATCTCATCTTGCATTTGCATTCATCCTCCGATATTAAAACTTATTTACTAAGATGAATACATTAAAGATAATTAAATTGTCATAACGAATATGGAAGAAAATAAATAAAAGTAAAGAAAAATTAATATGATAGAAAGAAACAATAGTTACTAAGAATAATAAAATAAAATAATAAAAAAGAAACTAACAAAGAAATAAAAATAATATAATAATAAAGAATATATATAACAATTAATAGGAAAATAAAAAATTATAAAAATATAAAACAAATCTATATGAAATCTATAAAGAAAGAAAAAACTTTAACTATGTAAATGAATAAATAAATAAATAAAAGAAAAAGGAAAACAAAAGTAAACCACGGCCACCAGAGACCTCGCTGCACAAAAACCATGGTCGTACCCTGGCCACATGTGGCAGCACCAACAAAAAGAAATAAAAAAAATTCTAACCTTGTGCCTAGGCTGCACCCGCCCCAGGCCACAAGTACCGAGCCTTATGAGGCTATGCGCTGGCCACGGAAGCCCATGGTGCTCCGTACCGAAAGCGAATAGGTCCCGATGCCCTGACCATAGGAAGGAAAAAAGAACAACTGGGGCCAGGCCACTGACGCAATCGAGCGGGACTCTGCCCACCAGAGCGTGCGCGCTCGCACCGAGCCGCATTGGTCGGGCTCTTCTGACTCCTGCCCATCACCTGCTATTTAAGTCCACCGAGGCTCTTCTGTTCAGCCTACCCTGCCCACCAAATAAAACTTACGTCCCTTATTCACGTAATCCAAGGCAAAGCCCTAGCTGCCAGCAACCGACGAGAGGAGAAAAAGAGACCAGCACCAGAGAAGAAGAAAATGAGAAAGAAGGAGCGTCTGCCGGAGATCGCCATGCTGTCGCCGTTCTTCGCGAGAAATTCCTACGTTCCCGCCATTTTCTTCGTGTACATCACGTCGCCGATCTTCGAGGGAGTCGCTACACCGCTGTTCTACCACCGTAGCTACACACGGTAGGTTTTACATTTTAGATCTAAAAGACATGGATTAATCTAGTACTCACATTATACAATATGTAGAGTTTAATTTATTCATGCGTCCATAAATCATCACCATATCATCATAAATCAACCTAAAACTTACAAGTTAGATTAAATAATACAAGGTAAATCTGTTATTTTAGATTTGACTAAATTTATATTTTCAGTATTATTTAATCTGTTTTTTAGATTTAATAAAGAAGATTAAGCCTAATTAATTAATAAAGTATCAAAATAAATCCAGAAAATTTAGAATATATTCTAGTAAGTCATTAATAATATTTCCAGCATATTTAACATTCTGAAATAATTATTTACCTCTGAATTATTTGTTATTAATCTCAAACATGCAGAAATAAATAGTAAATCATTAAGGAAAATTATTTAAAAGCCGCAAAAAATTCAGAATAAATTATAGGAAGTATTTTAGGATATTTTCAACCTAATTCTTATCTTAGATAATTATTTCAATTATGAGTTAAGAGTGATTTATCCAAAAACTTGCTTAGATAATCTGTAATAAATATGAAACCCATGTAATAAATTATTAATCATCATAACAAAATTATTCACATGCATTCATGTCAATGCATATTTGTTAGTGTTGATTGCAATGCATTTATTGTGTACGTTTGTATGTGTATGTTATTGATTGCGAGTGGACAGATTCTCTCAAATGGTTGCGATCAAGAACGAATATCTATGGATCTTCATGAGCAAGACTTTGATTTGATTGGGCATCAAATTGCAGAATATTAAGGCAAGTGTCCTTGACCATATTGACCCCAGGTTTTTAAATGGTTTGTTTGCAAAATGCATGCTTGTGTCAATTTGATGGGAGACCCATGATAGGTGTTTACTAGACTTGTTTGACCATCCTTATCACTTGGATTATATTGTAGAGAGTCGGGAAGAGCTTTTCACCTTTTTGCATTGCTCTACATAAATGGGATGGGAAAACAACCAACTGACCTAATTATGAATTAATGGATCATGTAAATTGATGAATATTGCTAAATGGTATTGTGGGACTTGGGAGATCTAAGCAAGCATGGTTTGTAATTTGGGTTGGACTTTTTTGGCGATTTAGCTTGCTCTATATCTAAGGACCGGTTCGTGGAGCGATCATCCAGGATTTACAGTGCCACCATGACGCCAAGTATGGGTGCGGCATAGCCGATAAATTAGGGCATTGATAGTATTGCGCGGATCATTTGGTGCAGCAGGAAGGGGAGTCGGATTGGGTTTGAATTTGTGGCGGGACTCCCTGGGATCTGAATGGCACAAGAGGGGGCCCTTGGTTGAAGATGCGCTCAGTTGGAGGCATCACCACCGGTGAAACCACAGTGGGTCTGTACATACTAGTAATCCCTTTGTAAAGGCTATTTTGTGATCTCTTGGCCACACACCAACGGAAGTGTGTAATGTGACTGATGGGTCATGGGCATAAGGGAGGTTCTTAGTCACCGAAAGGTGTTGAAATGACAAACATGTGGGTAAAGCGGTACAAACTCTGCAGAGTCTTAAAAACTATCATGATAGTCGTGCTCCCGGTCATGAGCAACCTGGACCCTCACATGATTAGAGGGAAACTTGGGGTTTTGGCTGGTTTTGTTTTGTTTTTGTATTGAGATGGTTTGGTACTGGTTATGGTTGATAGTCTGGTTATGGCTGGTTATGGATTAAATAATGGTATTGGACATGGATGATGGTGATGGTAATAGTCTGGAATAATGGTGATGGATATTGAATATGGCTCTGTATTATGTTAATTATGTGGGATATGGTGGGATTACTTCACATAGACATTGTAGGATGCTTTTATGCATGTTTTAAATGTACCTTTCAGCATTGGGCCTTTATTATTGTCATCATTTGTATTAGCTACATGTCATACTTTTTCACACTGTTGAGTATGAAATGTATTCACCCTTGCAATTCCCCCACCAACAGTGTTAGGTGATGTTTGGGAGTATTATGAGGATAATACAGAGTACTAGGCTTTGTGCTGCCGTCGACTTGCCTGTGGTGTTGCTTGGAGCCGCGCTACCATATATGCTTAGTTTGCTTAATTAGATTATTTCCGCTATAGTAGTTTTGAGAACTATTAATATTGATCATTAGAATTGTAATATGAGGATTACTTGAATATTGTAATAAAAGTACTTATTTAATAATTTGAGCTGCGTTATTTATCTGTTTATCATTTGTGAATCACTTGTGTATGTGTTTTAAACATCGTGGGCACACATATACTGCACTTGCTTCATTTTTTGAAACCGGGTGTCACAACATCCCTGTCTCCGATGGAGCAAGTGTCATCGTCCTTTGTGTTGGCTTCTGTGGAGACAAGCCTATGACTGCTCCGGCGATCCCTTGTCGCGGGTCTAGTGGAGCGCGTCATCTCGAAAGCCGAGGAGGGTTCCCCTCGGGCCCTTCGAAATGGCCGCCTGCCAACTAGTCAGCCATACGGGCGATGCCATCTGCGGGATTGCTGAGGCCTTCTGAGGCATGAGCCAGGGGGGGGGCATTGCCTCATTGTCGCGTCCTCGGGTTTTCGCCCTTGCATCCGCCAAGGGTGAGGCCCCAGGCGCTGAAGGCGCAGCAGTCCTCGTGTTCCACCGCCTACGACTCAGGACATTTTTTAGCCGGGTGGAATCGTGGAATTTGCCCAGTGGAAGGGCGTTAGTGAGGATGCCTCATCCTTAGCTCGCAACTCACCAGCGCGAGGGCGAGGCTCGAGGTGGGTTCTGACAGAATCTTTGAAGTAATGTAGAGGTTGACTGCCACAACCTTCACTAGCAAGGTAATTTTCCTTGGTCATCTATTGCGGCCACTTCCATGGTTTACCCTTGTCTTCTTTGCACACATTGGCCCAGGAGTCCGCCGAGAGGGCGCGACTTCTGCGTGAAGGTGGCCCAAGTTCTGGACAGGGCGAGCGAGATGCATTGTCTGAGGAGCTCGAGTGGGCCAATGCGGAGGCAGAAGCAACCTGAGAGGACGCCAAGGGTGCGCGTGCGGAGTTGGCATGGCTATGTGTCACGGTTGTCACTGCTTGCGAGGAAGCATCGCAGACCATCAGGGAGCTATGGTCCCTTCGCGCCTCTATTTTTGATGTGTCTGGGGTTCTCCTGGGTCCGTTTCGGCTGGGGGTGGAGCTAGATGTTCGCCTTCAAAAGATCTCGACCCGCTTCATTATCGTCTAAGGGGAGATTGCGAGAGTTAGGGAGGCGGATGATGGCAGCTTGCAACCAGGTGCTCGACCAACTGGGAACTGACATGCTGGATGACGCCACTCTTGCAGCTAGGTTCCGGGAGGTTCCTCGTCACCACACGGAGGTGGTGCCGGAGCATCAGGGGCTCCGCTCCTCTTAGGTTGCCATATGCGATGTGACGTAAGGGGCTTATTCTGTGTCGCATTTGGGTGCCTAGATGGTGGAGCTCCCGAACAGGGTGGCATTGGGGCGAGCCATATGTTGTAACTACCATTGGGGCGAGCCTCAAGGCGCACCTCACCCTCACGATCGTGATGTCTCATTAATATGGCATCGATCTCCATGCTGTGGGAGAGGGCTATGCTAGCACCGATCGGAGGTGGAGCTGGAGGTTCTGAATCAGGAGTGTGAGCCTGTTGCTTCCTCGCTGTGTCACTTTGTCTTTTATGCGTCGGCGATAAAGCTTGCCCGAAGGATGGGCTGGATGTAGGTTGTCCAAGTCATCCTCTTGATGTAATAGCTGACACTCGGGAGCTTTTGTAATGTTATAGTTCTATTGTTTGTCTCTTCTTTTTGAATGTGCTCTACTATCTAGAACCCTCAGCTTTCATTCCCTTCTCTGCATTTCTCTTGATTCTCCATCTCGCGTAATTGCGTTAACTTCGCACGATATGTTAGGCGGACAGGGTGTTTCCGAGTTCTAACAGGAGGAAAAAAATCTCCAGCTCGGGGTCCCTCAAAGTTGGGAAACTCCGAACTCCCTACACCAATTGGGGAGGCCCAGAGCCGAGCATGGCAATCGGGACCTATTTGCTTTGCGTCCTTAGTGGATTGACGGTGTTTGTCCCGAGCACAAGCCTTGGGGCTCCAATGGCTCCTTGTCCGACCAATGGATTGCGAGGCTGCAGCTGGTGAGGTCTCAGAAGGAGTTTTGGATGGGGAGGACCTACCTGGATGTTTGAAGAGGCGAGAAATCTCTCAAAGGTTTGAAGACAGTAGAGCTAGGCGAGAGTTTGAAGGGGAGGCCAATTTGATCCGAATGCAACGCGTTGTTCGTATGACCAAAGTATTCTCGCACGGCATCAGGTCAATTGGGAGATATGTTGAGCACTTTTGCTTTTCGGCCATTGTCAACGGGCTCTGGCATCCCATCCCATCTAATAGGTGGCAAGGTGCCATCATCTTCGGGCTTGGGGACGAGGGACCCTCTTCTAGGGAAGGATAGCCCCTGTATCACTACATAAGAAACCCAAATAGGAGACAAAGATGGGCGACATGATCAAAGGCGATCGCCTTTGATAAGGTTAGGCAAAACGAGCCCGCTTCAGCGAGGATCTGACATGGCTCGGTTGAACTTACAAGGAGACGCATTACTACACAACCCGTCTCAGTTAAGTAGGTATCCAAGACGTGCCCTCCTCTCAGACAAATGGGAGACGCACATCTAACAAAGGACATCTCCTATTTGTCAATGAAATGAGACGAACTTTACAGAAAGCACGTCTCCTTTATCTTCGGTTATAAACGTACATGAACACATCACTGAACGAATGTAGAGCACATTCACTTGATAACTAAATAGTCATTCCTGAGGAATACGATGAACACATTCATTCATTCATAGTCAAACACACGAGAGAGTATTCATCACACAACTTAACACATATAATACATTCATCTATTAACAATATATTACAAAACACAAGAAAAAAGTATAAGACACAAGAAAAGAAAAACAACATCAACTAAAAACAACAAAAAAACCTAAATCCCACTCCTACTCCCCCTCCTCCTCCTCCAACGACCATCCAGCACTGGTGCAACAGGAGCCTTGGCCAGCTGCTCCGGCTGCTCCGCCGGTTGCTTTGGCTGGTTTGGATCCAGCGTGCAACCTCGCGACCGAGTTTCCTCGCCATCGCTGCCACCAGGTTACTGCGACCCTCGGCGCTGAGCACCTCGGCCAACATCTCGAGCAGCCTCTGGAACCAGTCGAACAACCTGTCGAACAACATCTTGAGCAGCTCGTTGTTGAGATTCTCGGGGGAGCACCAACATTGTTTCTTGCAGGGTGGCTCTCTCGGCGGGCTTGGCGGTAGAACATTGGCCATGGTGGGTTTTCTGCACAGAGAAGACTTTAGGATCAAAGAGCATGTGTAAAGCTACCAGAGGTGGGTGAATGGTAGATTAAAACTTTTCAGCGAATGCAACGAAAACGCCACTCAGTAGAAAACCGATCTGTTAAAGAAACCATGTGTGCGACTAATCTAAACGTGTTCAACCGTGACAAAACTAGTATAGATTGTAGAGAATAAAGTCACTAATAAATAACAACAAGAATCGAAAGATCGAACAAAGGTCAATCTGTCCTACTCGAGAAAAACAGTTCTGGAACACTGCAAAGAAACTCGTGTAGATCCGAAACTACAAATCCAATGACCGTCAAATTTTCGCAGATAATAGAAAATCAAGTTGTGAAGACAACCCAAAAAGAATCACGTAAATCGGATCTATAATACGCAAGTTATGATAAAACCACTGAAGAAAGGTAGTGCTGTGCAGAAACTCGACGAGAAAGACTTGACGAAAACAAGTCGGACAAACAAGGCACATAAGTTCCTTCAAACCACGAATTTTACTAATCAAATCACAAGAGGAACAGCCCCAAAGTCGTCTACCACGAGATATGGCCTTCCTTGCTTATATAACCAGCCCAAAAGCTAACTCAACTAAACCTAGGACTCTAATCCTACTCAATTCACAAATTGAAACTTTCCATAACTGCTCAAGACTCTTCTATATGCAGATAAAAATAATCTTAGGACTTCTAAACACCTTAGGAACGTATCCCACATTCCTAAAACAACTCAAATTCGTGACCCACATGAAATACTATCATAACCAACTCAAAACTTTCCATATTTGAGTCAAACACGACTTAGCCGCAGCCTGAGTCCATAACCTAGTCGGTTGGACCTTTCCGACCAATTCTTTACGTCCACATCTCTTCATCATGCCTCAGAACCATGTAGAATCTTCCATGCACTCCTTGAACACGTGCAAACATTTTCCAATGATGTCCATGATACCATCATATGCATTGTTCTTGATTCAAACATGCTGCGCAACCTCCCGATCAACTCAACCACAATTCCTCCCGAACTTGGTTGTTGAACCTCATCTTCTCCCTAAGACTAGTTCAATGGATCCCATCACCAGCCATGTATTGAACTCAAGCAACACCTGCACATGAATAAACAACCGATACATCTGAGCACAAGTCCTCGACTTGACCCTCGTCACTTCCGAAACCGCAACACCTTACGTGAGCACCTCACATAAGCATGTTGTAAAGCTTAGCAAATTGATAACAGCAATAACCACCAAAACACACCAAAAACTTAGTAAAAGAATTCTAATTAAACTTTCCATAATCTAAAAAGCAAGTTCGAAACATTACAAGCTAAAAGCAGAACCACTGCGATCAAGCTCCGAACTTTGCCAAAGCTAACCGGACCTTGAACCGGAGCTTACCAAAGCTAGCAGGATGTAGCGCAGGAACTTACCAAAGCTAGTCGGACCTAGCGCCAGAGCTTACCAAAGCTAGTCATATCTAGCGCTGGAGCTAACTAAAGCTTGTGGGATCTAGCGCCGGAGCTTACCAAAGCTAGTCGGACCCAACACCGGAGCTTACAGGAGCTCAGACCTAAAGTCGGACCTTGTTAAAAAGGTGCTTTGGTAGTATTCAAAACTTTTATCGTCAAAGCAAATGTATTCAGCATACATAGGTCTCAAAAATACGAACAAAGAGAACATGAGAGACTGATAGTGCTTTATATAAGGTCTTAGCAGAGACGCAAAATGGAGATGCGCTTAGCAGCAAAGCGCGAGTCCTATGCTCGACTTCTCCCTCTCCTCTACTAAAAGGGAGACACGCTTATATGAAAAGCGCGTCTCCTATTCCCTACATCTACTTTAGCTTCACGATTTCCTCCATTTTGCTTCGGTTCACTGTTGATATCACACATCACTAAACTTAGAGCATATTCACTTGATGACTAAATAATTCACTTGTCTAGAAAATAATCAAATCCTTCCTTATGATTCCTGAGGAACATGATGAACACACCACACATTCGTTCATTCACACAGTTGAACACACAATATAATATTCATTCACATAGATGAGCACAGATAAATTTCATTCATTAATACAATATATTACAAAACACAAGAAAAAGTACAAGAAGACACAAGAAAGGAAAAAAATCAACTAACAACAACAAAGAAAAACTAATCCTACTCCTACTCCTCCTCCTCCTTCGGCGGCGACTCCGGCGCCGGTGCAACAGGAGCCTGGGCCGGCTGCACCAGTTTCTTCGGCTGTACCGGCAGTGCAACCCCGCGATTGAGATTCCTCTCTGTTGCCGCCACCAGGTTTCTGCGGCCCTCAGCGCTGAGCACCAGGGCCATTGTCTTGAACAGAATGTCGAGACGATCGGCCACTCCCATGAGGGCGTAGAGGTAGTGGCTGATGGTACTAATTCTAGTAAACTCTGGAAGGTTACCCAGACCCAAACAACTCATGGCGCGAGAAGTATTGTTGTACGCCTCTTGCGCGATATGGAGGCGCTGCTCGGTGTTGAGCCTCTCGGGGGAGCTGCATCACATTTTCTTACAGGGTGGCCCCCTCGGCGGGCTTGGTGGCGGAATGTTGGCCATGGTGGTGGTAGTGGGTCATCAGCACGGAGAAGACAAAGAAGAAGAAATGGATGCAAAATGAGCGACGCGCTTGTGGAGAACTGGCGGATGATGGCGCATCTTATATAAGGTCTGTGTAGAGTCGACGATGGAGTGGTTGGTTTTCTGCGCATTGATGGAATGATGGGACGCATCGATACCGCCTTGAGGAAATGAAAGGTCCCGCACACCAGGCGCAAGCGTCTCTACACCACCGCCGCCAAACTTATGGTCTCCACAGTTCTCGTGCCGCACATCTCTCTTTCAACAATAGAAGACACACTTTCGTATCTCGTGCGTCTTGCTTTAGTCTCGTGCATCTCGTATTTATCTCGCGCATCTCTTCACCTCTGGTGCTCCTTTACTAATCGACGAATGCTCCTTTACTAATCGACCAACTCCAGTGTGACCGCTGCCTCTGTTCGACCACTCCAGTGCGACCGTCCCCTATTTTCGCCATCGTCGTCATCGTCGTCGCTGTCCTTGTTGTCATCAATATTTGTTGCTGGGTTAGATATCGGCTTGGCGCATGGCCGACTGAAGGAGTAGCGCATGGTATGGCGCAAGAACCATCCCCATGTATGTACATATGGCACACCGATCGTATGGTTGTATGTATGTAGCTCTGCAATGGACTGATGAACTTAATTGTAGTTTTGTTTTTCTATCTTGTATGTTTTTGGTATTTCCAATTTCTCTGCTTAGGTTTTCTCTACGAATCCTGAGTCGGGAGATTTATTGAAGTGGTAGTGCATCGTCCCCGGTAAAGAAGGGTTAAGTCATGAAGAACAAGAACAATCATATGTGTATGATTATCATCCTCTTATTAATGATTTTCATTTGTAGACTGACTGGGAAGGTGGTTACTACCCCCTAACAATCTCCCTCTCAGATGACTATCCGTTGGTGCCTCCTAGATGAACCTTTCCACGTGGTTTGTTCCACCCGAATGTCCATCGCTCAGGATCACTCTGCCTTGGGGTTCTTGATCAAGAGACTGTAAGATAGAGTTATTTTGCTCAAGTAATTAGTAATTGTTGCCGAACTTATTTTAACTGGTTTCTTATGCTGCTTCAATTGATATTTCTTAGGGGTCGTGGTCTGGTTTTACAATCAAAACTATACTACTTGAAGTTCAACATTTGCTTCCTCAACCAAATGTGCCCGATGTTGAAAATGATTGCTATAATCTACTCATCAAGGTTAGTAACTTTGTGTTAGTGAACAACGTAGTTTATATATCATTCCTCATTCGACATTTGTTAATTTAAAGAATTTCAATATTTTCAAGATCCAGGGGAATATAAGAGACGTGTTCGAGAGCAACCTCGATGGTACAATTTAGATTGATCGACGAGAGCTTCATAGGAATAAGTTTAGAATCAAAATGTATAGTTTAGATGGCATGCAATGTGTATGAACTATGGAATTATTTGAGTTGCAAATTATCTCTGAATTGCAATGTCATTGCATTTGTTTATCCCTGAATTCTTATTATATCCGTTAATTGCAATGGCATTGCGTTTGTTTATCCCTGCAATGGACACTCATGATGTTAACTCTGCGCACTAGCGGCAACGGACGCTCACAATGTCGTGCAAGTTGCAAAAGGGAGACGAGCACATGAGAAATGTACATTTAACAGGAGCGTCTCTGATATTTGACCTCCGGCAAAAGGGAGATTGGCGAATGAGCTGTATTAAGGTCTGTGGGAGAAGAGCCAATGCGAGATGTGCCTTACTTGGGCTCGTCTTCGATTCACGCCGAAGATCTTTTGTCCCACCAAGGAAAGCTGAGCATGTTCCAATGATCATATAAGGCATTGCACATAGTTGACAGTTGGGCATGCCCGCATGTGAAAGATGGCGTTGCACCCCGCGAACAACATCTTTTGCATGTGGCGTGCCCGTTCGGACACAAAATAATGCGAGACTGGTGTTATATATCCTTGAATTGCAATGTCTTGCTTTTGTTTATAAGTTTATCCTTCAAATTAGGATGCTCACAATGTTAACTCTGCATGCGAGTGGCAACGGAAGCTCACGATGTCGTGCGAGTGACAAAAGGGGGACGAGCACATGAGATACGCTCTTTAAAAAAGTGTGTTTCCGATTTTTGACCTCTGGCAAAAGGGAGACGCGTCTTACACGGGCTCGTCTCTTATTCGTCCCACATATCTTTTTTCCCACCTAATAAAGATGAGTGTGTTGCAACGATAATGTAAGGCATTGCGCACAATTGCTAGTTGGACATGCCCGGATGCAAAAGATGTTGTTCCATGCTTCAACACATCGTGTCACATATTTGGCATACGGCGTGCCCGTTCAGCCACAAAATAATACAAGACGATCGTTATATATGTTTGTCTCCAATTTTTGACCTATTTTTAGCTCTCGCGCGCTCTCTGGCAAAAATTTTCACGCAAAACTTACTCACGCTCTCTCGACCAAAGGGAGACGCTGAAATGAGAGACGGGTGTTATAGAAGATCGTCTCTGAGTTTTACTATTTTTATCTCTCGCGCACTCTCTCCCAACACATGGCAAAATTTTTTAGCTCTTGCGCGCTCTCTCAATCTAGAATTCGCAGCTCCTGAGCATGCCACCACTGTCCCTCTTCCCCAACTCGCTCTTCGTCATAGTCGCGATGCCTCCGTTGACCCCAACCCTGTCGTCGACCTCGACCTTCATCATCACAGTGTTGAGCACGCTGGAGCATACCGCCGCGTCCCCTATCCCCGGAGCAAGCCGCTGCCTCGACCCAGACCTCGGTAATCGGTATGAGCACACCGCCACCTTCACATAAGTGGAAATGTTCTCCCTGTCCCCAGAGCACGCCGACCTGCTGTCATCAGAGAGTTGAGGAACCACCGCTTTGGCGCCTCCGCGAACTCGTCCTGGAGCACACCGCCGCCTTGTCTCTTGTCCTCGAAGCACGCCAACGCCTCAACCCTGCACTTAGTGATTTTATTGAACTTGAGGATGTCCAATGAAGGCTCATTATTAACGAAGTCATTGATCCAAAGGGAGAATTTTCATTACGGTATACATTCATCTTCCTTGTTTATGTCCAATGCAGAAGTAATGTATTAGTTTTGACTATCAATGTACATAATGAATTCTGATTCGCAACCCCTTCAAACTGCAGGAACTGTGGTTCACACTAGCATTTGCCATCCCAGTGAGTTTGATTTCTACCTCTGTAGCCATGCTGGAATCAAGGTACCTATGCGGTAATTGGTGTTTCTCCCACGAGTTTTTGATATCAGGCTATTAATGCATCAGTGGAATATAAATTGTTTGTTTTTTCAGGGGACAATCACACCATCTCACTACCATGTCCTTTATAATGAGAACAATTTCTCTGCTGATGCTTTGCAGATGCTCACAACCTGCTGTGCTACAAGTAATCTCGGTTCTCCATTCACTAACTGTTCTTGTGTTTATTACAATTTTATACCAATTTGTTCCTAATCCTTCAGATATTTGCCCCCTTATGTGTCTGTTTAAGCGAATGTGACTGCAATTTGATAATGTCTTATATGATTTTAGTGATTTTATTGAATTTGGGGATATCTCAGTCGGAGCATTAGAGGCTATGAAGGCTCATCATTAATAAAGTCATTGATCGGGACAATTTTCATTAAGGTATACATGATTAGATGATGATAGTTATGATGTGTGTAATTAGTTACTTTGTAATCAAGATGAGCAGGGGGACATTCTTTGTTGTGTAATTAGTATACTTGATAACCATGATTGACACTTTGTTAATATTTGATTGGTCAAAATAATTTAAGGTGTGATCTTTTTGGCTATACATATGTCCATGTATGTGTATGTTGCTGACACTGGCAATGCGGGTGCCAAATCCTGGCTAGCTCCAGGATGCAGCCGGCAACCTAGATAATCAAAGGTGGGGGGCACCTAATAGGAGACCCTGCGTGTAAACAATCCCGGCGAGCTGTAACAGAGATCATCTCAGATTACCTAAATAAAGGAGACAAGCTTTCTTAAAGCCCGTCTCAGATCAGTAAACAAATTTGCAACGCGCTGCAATAAAGCTCATCTCGGATTAGTCAACAAATATGCAATGCGCTAGTTTAGTGCTTGTCTCGCATGTATGCTGATGGGTGACGCGCACGACTCACGTCTCCAATGACCCCGTAAAGAACGTCTGTTATGACTTAAAGAAAGGAGATGAGCTATCTTTGATCTTGTCTTGCACTTAGGCTAATTGGAGATGTGCCAACCATCGTCTCTGATGACAATGTAATGCGAGACGCGTTGACAGAGACACACAATTTGTTCATCTCCCTTTGTAAGACCTATGTGTGCTGAATACATTGGCTTGTAGTGAATACACTTGGCTTTGATGATAAAAGTTGTAAATATCACCAAAACACCTTTTTATCAAGGCCCGACTCTAGCTCCGTGCTACATCAAGGTCCGACGGTAGGTCCAGCTTGTTTTGGGTAGCTCCGGCTACGTTAGCTGCTAGGTCCGGCTTCTTGGTAAGGTCCGACTAGCTTTGGTTAGCTCCGGTGAGCTTTATCTTTAGCTCCGGCATGTCTTTGTTAGCTCCGGCATGTCTTTGATAGCTCCGGCATATACTTGATAGCTCCGGCATACTTTTGCTAAGCTCCGACGTACTTTGTCTAGCTCCGGTTTTTGGGTTGACTAGGTTTGACTAGTTTTTGAAAAGCTCCGGCGCTAGGTTCTACTAGCTTTTGTTAGCTCCGGCTCAAGCTCCGGGTTGCTCTGGCAAGGTCCGGAACTTGACCGAAGTGCTTCTGATTTTCATTTGCAATGTTTCGTACTTGCTTTACATTGTTGGAAAGATTTCTTAGTATTCATCTGCTAAGTTTTTGGTGTGTTTTGGTTGAATACGGTTGATATCGTTTCTACTGTGTTTTTGCAACATGCTTATGTGAGGTTCTCACGTAAGGTGTTGTGTTCGGAACTAACTCGAGTCAAGTCGAGGACATGGGCTCGTATGGATTGTTTGTTTGTTCATGTGCAGGTGTTGCTTGAGTTCAAGTCATGGCTGGTGACAGGATCCATTGGACTAGTCTCAGGAGGAGATGAGGTTCCAACAACCAAGTTCGGGAGGAACTGTGGTTGAGCGGGTCAGGAGGTCGCGAATGATGATTGAATCAAGGGCAGTGCATATGAAGGTCGAAGGAAGGTGATCGCACGTATGCATGCGGTGCATGACGTGGAAATATGCTTCTAGAGACGGATTATTGAAGGAAGATCTGATCGGAAGGATCGGATCGTATCGGTTGAAGACTTAGGCTGCTAGCTGAGTCGGTTATGGCTCGGTATGGAAAGTATCGAGTTGGTTATGTTAGGATTTCGTATGGGTCACGAATTTGAGTTGTTTAGGAATGTGGGATACGTTCCTAAGGTGTTTGGAAGACTTAAGATTGCTTCTATCTGCGTATAGAAGAGTCCTAAGCAGTTATGGAAAGTTCCGATTGTGATCAGATTAGGGTTAGAGTCCTAGTTGAGATTGGGATGGCCTAAGGGCTGGTTATATAAGCAAGGGAGCCCAAAGCTCGTTAGAGACGACTTTGGGACTATTCCTCTTGTGTTCTATTGAATAAAATTCATAGTTTGAAGGAATTTTTGTGCCTTGTTCGTCCGACTTGTTCCAGACAAGTTTTACTCGTTGAATATTTGGACAGCACTACCTTTCGTCGGTGGTTTTATCATAACTCGAGTTTTACTGATCCAATTGACGTGATTATTTTTGGGTTGTCTTCAAAACTTGATTGTCTATCATCTGTCAAAATTTCACGTTTATTGGATTGGTGGTTTCTGAGCTACACGAGTTTCTTTGCAGCATTCTAGAAACTGTTTTTCTCGGGTAGGTCAGATTGACCAGTGTTTGAGCTTTCGATCATAACTTGAGTTTTTCTCAAAGGATTTGAGTAATTCTTTTTGTGTTGTCTTCGTGACTTGATATTCTCTGATATCTATCACTTTTGTCACGATGAAACACGTTTAGATTAGTCTCATACACGATTTCTTTAACAGATCGTTTTTCTGTCGGAAGGGTTTGGGTTTTATTGTTTCCGCTGCGTAAGATTTTTAAATATACCATTCACCCCCCCTCTGGTAGCTTTTCATGTGCTCTTCGATCCTACAATTGGTATCAGAGCCACGGTGCTCTAATCTTTGTGATTTGCACGTGTTTTTGACTAATCATCATGGAGAAGTACTCTGCCAAACCTTGTGTGTTTGCTGGTATTGATTTCCAGGTTTGGAAGGGACGCATGGAGGCTTTCATCCAGGCACAAGGCTTTGCAATATGGGAAAAGGTGTACAAACCTTATGAAGTCCCGCCTAACGATCAAGTTACGGCTACGAACCTCCGGGACGTCGACAACAACAACAAAGCACGAAACTTGATCATCCAAGGACTCACTCAGAGCGACTTTGATCGTGTCGCGCACCTTCGGTCAGCATACAATGTTTGGAGAGCTCTCTGTGATTATCATGAAGGCTCCAACACAATCAAGGAGGTCAAACAAGATATGTTCAAAAAGGAATATATGCGTTTTGAGATGCAACCAGGTGAGTCTATCGTGGACCTCTTTGCTCGTTTCAATAAAATTCTCAGCAACTTGCGTAGCGTGAATGTTAATTTTTCTGATGCTGAGAATGCTAGACAACTTCTTAGTGCATTAGACATGACAATTTGGGAGATGAAAGTAACATCTATTCGTGAATCAACTGTCATGAGTTCTCTTACATTAGATGTACTTTATTCTAAACTAAAAACTCATGAAATTGACATCCTAGCACGTAAGAACCCAAATAAGTCTATTGCATTTGTCTCACAACGTGATATGTCTAGCTCCGGCCAATCATCATCTTGCAATACTCTTGCTTTGTTGTCCTCGCTAACCCTGGAACAGATCGAAGAATTTCCAGAAGAGGAGTTGGCACTCATCTCTACTAGATTCTCAAAAGCATTGCAAAATGTGAGAACTAGAAGGAGAGGAAGCTCCGGACCTCAACGCTGTTTTGAATGTGGTAAAATAGGACACTTTCGTACAGAATGCCCTAACCTTTCAGGTCTGACTACCCGGGAAGAAAAACAAAGCAAGGTCCGTACCTCCTCTGGAAACTCCAACAAGAAGAAGAAGGGTACCATAGGACGCAAGATGATTAACAGCTTCATCACCGCACTTCAAGAACTTAGTTCAAGTGACATTGACTTTGAAAGTGATGAAGAGAATGATGACCTGGCCAACATATGCTTCATGGCGGGCAAAGCAAGATCAAGATCAAGTTAGGAGGAAGCAGAACACAACAGTGACGATGATGAGGTATGTTCAACCTGTAATGAAATGTGTGATGCTATTTCTCGTGCCACTGTTATTTTCAAGAAAAAGGACAAAAAGCTTAGGGATAATGCTGCTAAAATTGAATCACTAGAATCTGAAATTAACCGTTTAAAAACCTTGATTCCTAGTGATGATGCATGTCCCTCATGTGACTTAATCTATGAACAATTGTCCACATTGAGAAGTGCACACTCCTCCACTCTAGATAGACTTGATAAAGAAATTGAAAAGAACAACGAGCTTGCTGCACTTAACGATAAAAACTTAAAAGATGCTTCTTGTTCTACAGATGACTTGCATTGTTCTACTTGTGATGATCTTGATAAGAAACTACAGGATGCTATGAATGAAATTTCTATATTGAACAATGCTTTACGTTCTCATGAAGTTAAATTTTGTTCCAGTTGCAAATTAAAAGGAAAAACTTCATGTGAAAATTACCTTGATTTGTCCAATAAACTTGATGACATGCATAGGACATTAGATCGGTTTTGTAATGGGAATAAGAACCTAAACTTGCTGCTGAATTCTTCCAAGTCTTGCAATAATAAAACTGGTTTAGGTTTTGATTCTCATGCTCATGCTAAGGCACATCCACCTAAAATTCTAAAGTTATTAGGAAGTGGTTTGATTCAAACAGTTCCTAAACAAAAAGAAGTGGTTTTCAAATCTGCAGGAGTGCTTTCTAATTCTGTTTCTAATGTTAAGTGCTCATCAAGACATGATTACAAAATTAAGTTTCATTGTACCTACTGTGGTAGAGATGGTCATGTCATAGATTTTTGTTATAGACTAGCTAAACAACAGAAAAAGGAAAGAATGTCTGCTAGATCTCATAACCTTCATGCTAAACCGAAAATTAGAAACATGCAACATGCTTTAATGAGTCAAAAATTTGAAAAGGTAGCTTCTGGAATTTTTGGCAAGAAATCTACAAAGGCAGCTCCGGTAGTTCTGATAGCTCTGAGAGCTCCCAGATCTTCTGTTGTTCCCTCCGGAGCTTCAGTTTTTGCCTCCGGACCTTCTGCTTTTACCTCCGGAGCTACTGGTTTTCACTCTAAACAAGTAACAACTTCTAAATCAACTGTTAAGAACAGAAAACCTCAATCTTTGACTCATAAACCTGTTGTTTTGTCTCAGCTTTCGTGTGTTTTTCCTGCTGCACGTCGTGTGACTCAGTACTGGATACCTAAATGCCTTTTGACTAACCCCAGTATTGAGTCATCGAATGCTTCTATGTAGGTTACATGTTTGAGGAAGGAGAACATTTGGATTGTGGATTCAGGTTGCTCACGCCACATGACCGGTAACAAAGTTTGGTTCTCCTCCCTCTCTTTTGTGTCACGTGTAGAAAATGTTACTTTTGCCGATAATTCTTCAACTCCTATAATTGCTAAGGGTTCGGTTAAAGTAAATGATCACTACACTTTGAAGGATGTGGCACTTGTCAAAAATTTGAAATACAATTTGCTTTCTGTTTCACAATTGCTAGATGAAAATCTAGAAATTATTTTCAATAAAAACTGCTGCAAAGTTGTAAGTTCAAATAGTGAGCTTATTTTTAACATGTCTCGGTTTGGAAGAGTTTTTAAAGCTGATTTTGATATGTCTTCCTCTAAGCATAGGTGTCTAGTTGCTAATGATTCAAAGGACTTATATTTTTGGCATCGTAGACTTGGTCACGTAGGCTTTGATCACCTAACGCGTGTTAGGGCTCTTGATCGCATACGTGGGCTTCCTAAGCTTAAAGGGGACAAAGAAATTGTGTGCTCTTCTTGTAGACATGCTAAGATGGTTGCAGGTTCACATACTCCTCTCACAATGATCATGACAACTGAACCATGCCAACTTTTGTATCTTGACACCGTAGGACCTTCACGTGTTCAATCCTTTGGAGGTAAATGGTATGCTCGTGTGATTGTTGATGATTATTCTAGATACTCTTGGGTTTACTTTATGGCGTCTAAGAATGAAGTTTTTAGTCACTTTAGAACTTTATTTCTTAGATTATCAATTGATCACCCAGGATCATTCAAAGCAATTAGAAGTGATAATGGAACTGAATTTAAAAATCAATCTTTTGATCACTTTTGTGCTGAAAATAGAATAAATCATCAATTTTCTTCACCATATGTACCTCAACAAAACGGTGTTGTAGAAAGAAAGAACAGAACCTTAGTTGAGATGGCTAGGGCTATGCTTGATGAATATCAAACTCCTAGGAAATTTTGGGCTGATGCGTTAGCAACCGCTTGTTATGTCTCAAATCGTGTTTTCTTGCGTGCTAAGCTAGGTAAAACACCATATGAGCTTCGGTTTGGACATAGGCCTAGTGTTACACACTTTCGGGTTTTTGGTTGCAAATGCTTTGTTAAGAAACATGGTAATCTTGATAAGTTTGAACCTAGATCCATTGATGGCATGTTTCTTGGTTATCCATCTCATACTAGAGGCTACCGTGTGCTTTTACTTGACACTAACAAAATTGTGGAGACTTGTGAAGTGTCTTTTGATGAATCTAGCCCAGGTACAAGCTCCGGTATTGCAGGACCAGATCAGTATCCTCAGGGGGAGGGTATTTTCGAAGATGAAGAAGAGCCGATGATACTGCCTGGTAGTTCCGAAGCTGACACGTGTCCAGCTCCGGACATTGAACAAGCTCCGGCTATCACCTCTGCTGGTCCTGATCATCCAGAAGTCACAAGCTCATCAATCTACGATGAACCTAATGAAGAAGAAGCTTGTGAGACATCTGTTCCCCTACGTTTTTACAAAGATCATCCTCCACAACAGATGATTGGAAGCTTGCATGAACGAGTCACACGGTCCAGGTTTTGCGATCCAAACTCTCATGCTCATTCTGCTTTTGTTGCTTCTTTTGAACCTAAAGATATATCACACGCACTCACTAATGAATCTTGGATTATTGCCATGCAAGAAGAGTTAGAAAATTTTGAAAGAAATAATGTTTGGAAACTTGTACCTCCACCTCAAGGTCACACTTTAATTGGAACTAAATGGGTATATAAAAATAAACAAAGTGAGGATGGGGTTGTGGTTAGGAATAAGGCTAGGTTGGTTGCTCAAGGTTTCACTCAAGTTGAAGGTCTAGATTTTGATGAAACTTTTGCTCCTGTCGCAAGATTAGAAGCCATAAGAATTTTGTTAGCTTTTGCAGCATCTAAAGGTTTTAAGCTATATCAAATGGATGTTAAAAGTGCTTTTCTTAATGGCTACATAGATGAGGAGGTTTATGTCAAACAACCACCAGGTTTTGAAAATCCAGATTTTCCTAATCATGTTTACAAACTGTCCAAAGCCTTATACGGTCTCAAACAAGCCCCTAGAGCATGTTATGATAGGTTAAAAACATTCTTACTTGAAAAGGGGTTTACCATGGGCAAGGTTGATAAAACTCTTTTTGTGCTTAAGCATGGCAATGACTCATTATTTGTTCAAGTGTATGTGGATGATATTATCTTTGGTTGTGCTTCTCATGATCTTGTGTCCAAGTTTTCAGCAATAATGAGTTCCGAATTTGAAATGAGTAAGATGGGTGAACTCACTTACTTTTTGGGGCTGCAAATCAAACAAACCAAGGAGGGTACCTTTGTGCATCAAACGAAGTACACCAAAGACCTCCTAAGGCGCTTCAACATGGACAAAAGCAAGCCTCTTCGGACACCAATGGGAACAGCAACAACACTTGAACTTGATGAAGATGGTGAATCCGTGGATCAAAAAGAATATAGAAGCATGATCGGATCACTTTTGTACCTCACGGCATCAAGACCGGACATACAATTCAGCGTATGTCTTTGTGCACGGTTTCAAGGTTCCCCACGTGTTTCACATCGTCAAGCCGTCAAAAGGATTCTCAGGTACTTACATGGAACTCAAGAATTTGGCATTTTTCTTCCTTCTTCCTCAACCGTTACTTTGAAAGCTTTTTCGGATGCTGATTTTGGGGGTTGTAGGATTGATAGGAAAAGTACTTCCGGTGCTTGTCATTTTCTTGGTAATTCTCTTGTTGCTTGGTCCTCTAGAAAACAAAATTCAGTTGCACAATCCACAGCCGAATCTGAATATGTAGCTGCTGCTAGTGCTTGTTCAAAAATTCTTTGGATTGTTCAAACACTTAAGGACTATGGGGTTGATCTAGATAGTGTTCCACTGTTCTGTGATAACACTAGTGCCATTTGCATTGCTAAAAACCCCGTGCAACATTCTAGAACTAAGCACATTGACATTAGGTATCACTTTCTCCGAGATAACGTTGAAAAAGGAAATATTGTGCTTCACCATGTAGATACCGAACATCAATTGGCTGACATTTTTACAAAACCTTTGGATTTCACTCGTTTTTGTTACATTCGTAGTGAAATAGGGGTTATGCATCCTCATGGCTTAAATTGAGGGGGAGTTTTTTTTGAAATTTGGGAAGTCTATGTGTGAATCTGAAATTAAAATAATATGAGCATAGTATTTCATACATATATGACTTTGTGATTCCTTTTACATGCTGATAGTTCTTAGTACATTACTCGTGTTATACATTTTGTAGTTTTTTCCATGTCTGGTAATTGGAATAATTACTTACACTAAATCTGGTCATGGTCGGACTTTCTTGCTGTTTTGAACTTGTTGCATGCTCACAAATGCTTTTAATCATTAAGAATTCATCGAGTAATCAACTCACATGTTGAGTTTTTTATGAACAAATATAAATTGAGAAAAGATCAAGAGAATATGCATGCATCGCACTTCTTCTTTTGAGATGGCTTGTCATTGCACTTAGATATGAACTTGGAAGAAGTTGTGTATGACTAAAACCATGTCTTTAAGCTTCTGATTGTCAAATGACATAGGCTTGGCTTGGTTGGTTAGAATAAGGCGGATGCGCATAAAATCTCTTGCAAATATCATATGATCTAAATTTATGCTTTGAAAAATAATAAAATGCAGCAACTAGTGTCATGCTTTCAGGTTTTGAAATAGTTAAAGTTTGTGAGATCATGACTTGCTTAAATTGAAAAATTACATTTGATCTCTAGCATGGCTTACACTACCTTATGTACTCCATTGATGTGATAATGTAAGGTACTTGATAGTATGACTTGGATGAGCTTTGTTTATATGTATATGTTATAATATGCTCATAACAACTAAAGAGGGAGAGATAATTTGTCTACATGCTCATGACTTGCTGAATACATTGTCAAAGGGGGAGAGATAGGCATGAAAAGAAAGAGAATAAGGAGAGATAATAAAGGGGGAGAGATTTTCATTTTCAAAAGGGGGAGAGATTTTCATTTTCTTATCTTTTTACTTTTGATTTACAAAGGGGGAGAAATTGTTTTCAAAGTTTTTATGTGAATAAGCCAATGTTTGGATTTTAAATGGTGTTGCCAATGCATTCATCAAGGGGGAGATTGTAAGACCTATGTGTGCTGAATACATTGGCTTGTAGTGAATACACTTGGCTTTGATGATAAAAGTTGTAAATATCACCAAAACACCTTTTTATCAAGGCCCGACTCTAGCACCGAGCTATAGCAAGGTCCGACGGTAGGTCCGGCTTGTTTTGGGTAGCTCCGGCTACGTTAGATGCTAGGTTCGGCTTCTTGGTAAGGTCCGACTAGCTTTGGTTAGCTCCGGTGAGCTTTATCTTTAGCTCCGGCATGTCTTTGTTAGCTCCGACATGTCTTTGATAACTCCAGCATATACTTGATAGCTCCGGCATACTTTTGCTAATCTCCGACGTACTTTGTCTAGCTCCGGTTTTTGGGTTGACTAGGTTTGACTAGTTTTTGAAAAGCTCTGGCGCTAGGTTCTACTAGCTTTTGTTAGCTCCGGCTCAAGCTCCGGGTTGCTCTGGAAAGGTCCGGAACTTGACCGAAGTGCTTCTGATTTTCATTTGCAATGTTTCGTACTTGCTTTACATTGTTGGAAAGATTGCTCAGTATTCATCTGCTAAGTTTTTGGTGCGTTATGGTTGAATACGGTTGATATCGTTTCTACTGTGTTTTTGCAACGTGCTTATGTGAGGTTCTCACGTAAGGTGTTGTGTTCGGAACTAACTTGAGTCAAGTCGAGGACTTGGGCTCGTATGGATTGTTTGTTTGTTCATGTGCAGGTGTTGCTTGAGTTCAAGTCATGGCTGGTGACAGGATCCATTGGACTAGTCTCAGGAGGAGATGAGGTTCCAACAACCAAGTTCGGGAGGAACTGTGGTTGAGCGGGTCAGGAGGTCGCGCAGGATGATTGAATCAAGGGCAGTGCATATGAAGGTCGAAGGAAGGTGTTCGCACGTATGCATGCGGTGCATGACGTGGCAATATGCTTCTAGAGACGGATTATGGAAGGAAGTTCTGATCGGATGGATTGGATCGTATCGGTTGAAGACTTAGGCTGCTTGCTGAGTCGGTTATGACTCGGTATGGAAAGTATCGAGTTGGTTATGTTAGGATTTCGTATGGGTCACGAATTTGAGTTGTTTAGGAATGTGGGATACGTTCCTAAGGTATTTGGAAGTCTTAAGATTGCTTCTATCTGCGTATAGAAGAGTCCTAAGCAGTTATGGAAAGTTCCGATTGTGATCAGATTAGGATTAGAGTCCTAGTTGAGATTGGGATGGCCTAAGGGCTGGTTATATAAGCAAGGGAGCCCAAAGCTCATTAGAGACGACTTTGGGGCTGTTCCTCTTGTGTTCTATTTAATAAAATTCATAGTTTGAAGGAATTTTTGTGCCTTGTTCGTCCGACTTGTTCCAGACAAGTTTTACTCGTTGAATTTCTGGACAGCACTACCTTTCGTCGGTGGTTTTATCATAACTCGAGTTTTACTGATCCAATTGACGTGATTCTTTTTGGGTTGTCTTCACAACTTGATTGTCTATCATCTGTCAAAATTTCACGTTTATTGGATTGGTGGTTTCTGAGCTACACGAGTTTCTTTGCAGCATTCTAGAAACTGTTTTTCTCGGGTAGGTCAGATTGACCAGTGTTTGAGCTTTCGATCATAACTTGAGTTTTTCTCAAAGGATTTGAGTAATTCTTTTTGTGTTGTCTTCGTGACTTGATATTCTCTGATATCTATCACTTTTGTCACGATGAAACACTTTTAGATTAGTCTCATACACGATTTCTTTAACAGATCGTTTTTCTGTCGGAAGGGTTTGGGTTTTATTGTTTCCGCTGCGTAAGATTTTTAAATCTACCATTCACCCCCCTCTGGTAGCTTTTCACGTGCTCTTCGATCCTACACCCTTCTTCATTCAGTCACGCCTCGGATGAGCCTTTATTACGTAGTGTATTTGGGTATAAGAGGCCATTCACCTATTGGGATATCTGCTCCTCTAAACCAAAGACTATTTGGTTTTTGGCAGATCATTTCCCCTGCTGGAAGCCGAACATGCTTTGGTAGAAACCACGTCCGTCTTCCCACTAAAGGGGAGAAAAAGCAAGATCGTCGGTCCTTCAAGGAGTAGGATTGTACTAGGTGATAATTGAACCTGAGATGTATTCTTTTTTCCTCTTCTTTGTATTCGTTTGGTCCATGATGTACTATGAATCCTTTATAATGACTTATAAAATATTCCTGTTACAATTTGTTTTCCATCGTTTCGTCTCGTTAGAATTGCAATACTCGGAACATTCGTCGTTTATAAGTAGTGGTTTGTATGATGTATGGAAAACACTCAGATCAGGGTGTTTCGAAGGAAAAAGGCTCCGGGGCGAGGCTGGACCCTCAGTCCGGTAGTAGCCCCCGAGCTTGGGCATTGCAACTGTGGCTCGGGTTTCAGTTCCGAGGTCTAACTGCGCATTGAGTGTCGTCAATAGTCAACCACTCAGCGGTGATGTCTAGCGTCTTGTCTTTGCAACATGGATGTCACATGAGTCCCGGTCGCTAATAGAGGGAAGCCTGGGCGCAGGCTTGTCGTAGATCCACCCGATGTGTCCTTACGTCCTCCAGGCAATGCGACACTGTTTGGGCTCATCTCGGTCGGGCTTGTGGTGTGCCACGGAGGACCTCCTGATGCTCTTAACAAGCTCGAAGACGTTCGGGGATGGTGCATGACCAAGGTCGCGCCGAACGCCGACTCCTGCCTCGAGTGCTATGCCTGGGCAAATTGCCGTCATTGCTGGGGCCCCGTCCCGGCCATATAGCTCGCACAACAGGGCGAGTTGGATTGGGGAATCTGCGGTGATGACCCCCCTAGGTCTTGGGATATTCAGCTTGAGGTAGGTGCAGTTCGAGACCGCCAAGAACTTGGCATAACAGGGTCGACCCATGATGGCGTGGTAGGAGCCGGTGACGTTGGCAACATCAAATGTAAGGATATCTATGTGGGAGTTTGTCCAGCTCCCGAACGTGGCAGGGAGGTCGATGCGCCGGAGGGGTGTCGATCGTACCCCGGGCATGGTCTCGTGGAATGTCCCCACTGGGGACAGAGCTGAGAGCATGGGATCTTCACCAGGTCCAGAGTGGCAATGTATAATATGTTGATGCTGGTTCCACCGTCCGTTAACACCTGTGTGAGGCATGCGGGACGTACGACCGGGTCAACCACCAAAGGATATCGCCCGGGCAGCGAGATGGAATCGGGATGGTCCGATCTGTCAAAAGTGACTACTGTTTTTGAACCATCAGAGGTAACTTTTTATACTTGGATCAACGGGCCCTTTCCTCGGGAGTGCCTTCTCCAGCCCATGTGGTTTCCCGAGCACGACACCATCATCGTGATCATGAAGAAGCCAATGTCCCCGTCAGGGGTAGATGTCATCAACTCAAAGCCCGTGGCAGCTGATCTCTTCCTCCTGCCGCCCGGGACACTGAGTTTCCTGTTGAGTAAGTGCGAAAGAAGGATGCATTCCTTCATCATGTCCGTGTCATACCCCTTGTTGTCGCATGCAAGCTACATGGCATGGGCAATAAACGTGCAAGCGATCCTTGATGCCCAGGGGCTATGGGAGGCGGTGGATTCGATGAGTGATGCGCTGGTCGACGAGCAGAAAAACAAGATGGCAAGGGTGCAGCTCCTCCAAGCGTTGTTGAAAGACATTCTCATGCAGGTGTCGACCGAGGCGATTGTTACACCCTCATTTTCATCCATCACGAGTTGTATCCATTCTCATACACGTTTAACATAATGCAACACAAAAAGGAACACGATTAAAATGAATTATAGGCAAAAGAACAGTTAAAATTAGCCTTGGGTATGGACTTGTCCGAACCTCATCCGGGACTAGTCCTGTAAACCCGTCTGCTCTGGCTTAATTCAATCTTCTTCAGAACAACGGACTTGTCCGACACATGGTACAGACTAGTCCGAATTTGTTTTTGTTCCCGTCCGGACATGTTCAATAAATTTGCGAACTATTCCGGTTGTGTTCTGCTTCTCCAGGACTTGTCCGTTACAACTACGGACTAGTATGATATTTGTTACTGGAACACTTCGGACCAACTCACTATAAATTAGCAGACTTATCCAGCACAGCACCAAACTTCTACGATATTCCTCTTTGCTCCGTAACGGACTTGTCCGGCCTCATACGGACTAGTCTGTTTTCTAGAGTTTCGACTCATATTCTTATTTTCCGCACGACAAGTTATTAGATAATTGACTTATTTGGGTCCTAGAACGTCGTGCCCCACCCCTGAGCAGCCCAAGAGGGACCCCACTGTGTATATTTCCTACCTAACAGATAAAAATTTGCAAGCGCACGAAAACTATTGTAGTAGAATTTTCCCTTAAAAGAGTATTCCGAGGGTGTCATTTATATTCTCCCAAAGGAAGGCTAGGTGGAAGCATAGCAATCATCAAATGAAGAGGGTAGATTGGTCTAGGTAGGGATTTAGTGAGGATGGGTAATAGATATGTAGAGGTAGTGTGACACACACAAGAGCATCCTATTCTATGGAGGATAAATGACTCAAAGAGGGATTAGGCTAAGAGTTAGGGAGTTGCTCCTACAATGCTTCTAGTATACATATGCATAGCCTAAGTTAGAAACTAATGAACATGTCAATGTTGAATTATTATTCTAAGTTGTTCAACACATCAGATAGGGTTTACTGAATGTAGGCCTAGAGGGGGGGGGGGGTGAATAGGCCTTCTTGAAATTTCTCGGTTCCTGTAGCACTTCAACAACAAGGTCAAAACCAGATATATCGGACTAGTCCGGTAAAGTGCGGACTAGTCCGGATTTCACGGGCTAGGTTGATCAAGTTAGGTCAATTTGATTGTTTCGTTGATGTTTGCAGCGGAAATATAAACTTTAATAACAGTTCAATAGTTGTATGTCAAGTTCTATTGCAAGTATGATTCTTGTTCAACTATTTAACTTGAATTCAACAAAATGAATCAAACCCTAGATAATGTTGATCAACTAGAATGATGAACACAGACGAACAAGACACAAGATTTATCCCGTGGTTCGGTTACCACGAAGGCAACCTACGTCCACGTTGAGGAGCCCACAAAAGGACCGGGTCTTCACCAACCCTTCCCTCGTCGGATCGCCACGAAGGCCAATCCTCTTCCACTAATCACACAGGGGTAAATCACCAAGTTGAAGGGGCGATCTCACAAGTTGAGAGCTCCCTTGATTACAAGTTTCAAGACCACCAATAACACACTTCGAAATATACAAATTGAGATACAAGAGTGTGTTAGAGATTCAAACCAAGAGCTCAATCGTGTGCCAAGTGCCCTCTCCAATGATCTACAAGTGATCTTCAATGGATTGATCAATTTTTCACTTAGTTTCGTGGAGAGAGGTAGTTTTTGAGTCTCTTGGGAGGTGTGACGGCGCTAGGGTTTGAGAGAGGGTGAAAGTGGGCCATGCACCTCTATTTATATGGGGTTTCTAAAAGTGACCGTTAGGGTTCAGAAAGATCAGACTAGTCCGTGGTGGTCACCGGACTAGTCCGGTGTGCTGTGTGTAGCAAACCCTGAGTGTCCAGGAATATCGGACTAGTCCGGTTGAAAACGGACTTGTCTGATTTCGCTACTGGAAAGCTTCGGACTAGTCCGATTGCCATCGGACTTGTCCGGACAAATGAAACCCTAAGTGTTTGGGATGACAAGTCCGCACTTGGAGGACTTGTCCGATTTAGATCAGTGTGTATATCGGACTAGTCCGTGTGGACACCGGACTTGTCCGAAGTGGATCAGAATGAATATCGGACTAGTCCGGGTCACAACGGACTTGTCCGATTTTGTGTGACTTGTGCATTGTGTTAAGGACTAGTCCGCATTGGAGAGGACTAGTCCGAAGTGGATCAGAAAGATATCGGACTAGTCCGGTAGAGACTGGACTTGTCCGATCTAGTGCAGAAAGTGATATCGGACTAGTCCGGCTGATATCGGACTAGTCCGGTCCTGTATAGCTTTGTGCATTGTGTGTGTGTGATCAAATGAGATTGAGCTCTTGGGTGTGTTTCCTTAACACACTCCATACATACTAAACTACTAATTTCTTCTCCTTGAGCTCAAATTCATTTTGCTTCTCAATTTCCCTCTTTTTGGCACTTTGCTCATTTTTCATCATTTTCCTGCATTCATCTCAACAAAAGGATTAGGATCCCAATTGCTTGTCATAAATCATCCAAAACCCACAAGGGAGTCCTAGATGCACTTTCAATCTCCCCCTTTTTGGTGATTGATGACAACCAATTGAGATTTCACAAAATGAGGTATAAAATGAGATTTTCATAAAGTATGCACATATGACTCAAAAATACATCAAGCAACAAGATAATTATTCATGTGTGCATTCTTTATGGTGGGATGCATACTAAGAGCATGAATGCATTAAGAATGACAGAATTTGCATTGATCAACTAATATCAAGTGAATATGGTATTTCAGGAGCAAAAATTCAGATTTCATCACACATTTGCAAATTAATTGAGCAATTTAACACAGGACCAAACATGATATGAAAATAGTGTTAAACAAATACCATCACAATTAAAAATACATAGAGAGCTCTCTCCTCGCATCCTATTCAGCTAAAGCTAAGACTAGAGACTCCCCCTCAATCTCTCCCCCTTTGGCATCAAGACACCAAAAAGAGAGAGAGGAAGGTCCTAGGGCTTCACTCTTCGCTATCAGTCCTCTCGTCGTCTTCATCGTCTTCATCGCTTTCCGCTTGACGAGGTTGAGAGGGAGGAGGAGGAGCGGAGCTGCTCGAGCCCCCAATGCCAAAATAGGCAAGCTCGGAGGGAGTCAAGGGGCTGAGCTCGATGATGTCCGGATCAGAATCGTCAGAAAGTACTGGAGATCCAATTGGGTTGATCTCCAGCTTCTCACTCAACTGCTTCACATTGGCTTTTATGTACCTCATGTTCTCCTTCCTCTTCTGATTTAGCTTGTGAAGCTTCACTTCAGTTTTCTTGCATGAGGAGAAAATTGCAGCCAAGTACTTGAGGATCCCATTGGTGGATCCTTTCTGAGGGGCTTCCCTGGAGGGAGGAGGAGCCCTAGCAACTTCTTCTTGCCTTGCCGGTGCCTCGGGGCTTGAGGCCGGCGATGGAGCAGCCTGGACACTCACTGGCTGAGGCTTCTGAAGCCTCAGTGGGGTGTGCTCCACATCCTTCACAAACTCGATCCCTGTGACCTTCTCAATCATAAACATCAAGTAAGGGGCATAGCCACAGGATCGGTTGGGGGTACTTGAGATATTGACCATATCATTCCAAATATAGTCTGCAACATCGAATTGCCTTTGCTTGCTTATGACCCTCATCAGGGTCCGGAGGTAGCCTTGCACACTCCCTGCATCCCCATCCTTGGGGGCAATTGTCTTCCTGAGGACTCTGTTGAGGACCACAAAGAAAGGCTTCATATTCTTTGTGGAGGGAGGGACATACTTGGAGTTGGGCTCATACAGGAACTTCATCCTGTCCCTCTCGATGACCCCAATGTTGTGGATAATGAGGTGGTCATGTCCTCCAGAGTCAAGGTGCAGCAGGCTGGCAAACTCTTCCTGAGTAATAGAATACTTGGATCCATGAGTCATCCAAGTCACACTTTCTTCGTCTACGCTTGAGAAGTGGCACGTTCAATATAATTGTGCTATCACTTCATCATTCCAGTTGTGTCTGAAGGCAAAGAGATCCTTCAGACCATGTCTCTCTGCAGCTGCTATCACTTCATCAAAAGCTGCACATTTCTTCTTCTCAAGGTGGGCCCAGCCAATCCATTGACTGCGCACCACCGGGGTCTTCATCAGCAAGTAGACCAGCTTGTAGAAATCAGCATGGAAATTTGACCAAAATCTGCCATCAGCTGCTTGCTTGGGCCTTGCATAGCAATCAACACTTCTCAACTTCGCAGCCACATCGCTGCCCTTGCCAGTGAATCTTTTCTCATTGGGGTCCCGGACCCCTTCTCTGGGAGTATGCAACTTCAGGGGCCCAACAGGCCCTGTGGCAACCCCCCTTGCCCTTCCCTTTAGCTTGTCGAAGGCCACTTGAAGAAGTAGCGGCCTTCGAAGCGGCTTTCTTGACGCACACCTTCCTTCGAACTTGGGGAGGTGAGGGTGCAGGCTCGGAGGGTCTCTCTTGGCGTTTCTTGCCAAGACCCGCCGAGGACCGAGGTGCCACTTCGTGGTCCAACTCGGCCTCGAAATCGGAGATTTCATTGTCGGAGCTCGACATGATCTGAGAATGAGTTATGAAGAGAAAGGACAAGTTATACAATGTATTGGTGAGGTAAGATGGCAATGGAAGGCATTAGGGAATTAAAGAATTAGGTTTTGGTTCAGAAACAACGGACTTGTCCGGTGCACAGGCACGGACTAGTCCGGGGGACCGGACTTGTCCGTACCTGGACCGGACTAGTCCGGTGTTCATCTGCAAAAACCTAACAGACTAGACAAAAATTGATCCCTAAGGTAAAACTAGTCTAGCATACACATAGTACATCAACTAGACATGTAACTAGTGAAGAATGCTAGGCCAAACGATAAGCAATAGAGAAATTTGTGATTTCTTAGGGTTTTGAAGAAAATTTACCAAGAAATCAAAGGAAGCTTGAGATTTTGGGGGTTGGAGGCCGGACTTGTCCGCAAACTTCAATCCCCGAGTCTTCAAGCTTGATCTCCGCCCAAGATTGAAGCTTTTCGACGGAGGAATCAAGGATTCGCCTTGGGAGCTCAAGTGCAAGAGAGAGAAAGCTTGGGGGCGAGTGTGGGGTGAAGGGATTAGGGTTTGGTGGCGGCTAGGGTTATGGACACGAAAAATCGGACAAGTCCGGACATGACCGGACTAGTCCGAAGTCATCCAGAGACCTATATCGGACTAGTCCGTGGTCTGTCGGACTAGTCCGGCCTAACCGGCACTCTGTGGACTAGTCTGCAATGGCGGACTAGTCCGGGTAACCACGGACTTGTCCGTGGTCACCAGGAAAGAATTGCATAGCCCATTCATATATATTTGAAGGTCCAATAATTGAGAGTAGAGAGGCAAAACAATTCAAATAATCTTGATGAATTTGACCAGTAAGCAAACAACAATCATACTATGATCAAAAATTCATCAAGATCTAATAATTGACATAGTTTTTCGAGAGAAAAATGAAGAGGGATGATTTTCACAATTCAATCAATATTTTGAAGCAATCATACAGGTATGCAACTTTTCAAGCCACACTCCGAGAATCAAGAATGTTTAGCTCATTTCGGAGTTCGCAAAAACGTTTTTCATCAAGTGGCTTGGTGAATATGTCGGCCAATTGTTTTTGGGTGTTGACATGAGAGATGGATATGTCTCCTTTCATGGAATGGTCTCTCAAGAAATGGTGTCTTATGTCAATGTGTTTAGTCCTAGAGTGCTCAACTGGATTGTGGGCTATTTTAATGGCACTCTCATTATCACAAAGGAGAGGAATACGGTTCATATTGTAACCGTAATCCCTTAGAGTTTGTCGCATCCAACGGAGTTGTGCACAACAACTCCCGGCTGCAACATACTCTGCTTCGGCTGTGGATAATGCAATGGAATTCTGTTTCTTGGATGACCAAGAAACTAAGGATCTTCCTAGGAATTGGCAAGTGCCGGAAGTGCTTTTTCTATCAACTTTGCACCCGGCATAATCTGCATCAGAATACCCAATGAGATTGAATTTTGAGCCTTTTGGGTACCAAAGACCAAGGTTGGGTGTATGAACTAAATATCTTAGGATTCTCTTTACGGCTGTCAAATGACATTCCTTAGGGTTGGCTTGAAATCTTGCACACAAACATACACTCAACATATGATCTGGCCTAGATGCACATAAGTATAGTAAGGATCCAATCATGGAGCGATATACCTTTTGGTCGACGCTCGGTCCATCTTCATTGAGATCCAAGTGGCCATTCGTTGCCATGGGAGTCTTTATGGGCTTTGCCTTGTCCATGCCAAACTTCTTGAGGATGTCCTGTGTGTACTTGGTTTGGCTTATGAATGTTCCTTCCCTTTGTTGCCGCACTTGGAATCCCAAGAAGTACTTCAATTCTCCCATCATTGACATTTCAAATCTGTCTGTCATAATTTTACTAAACTCTTCACAGAAAGATTGGTTAGTTGATCCAAAAATTATATCATCAACATAGATTTGGCAAATAAAAAGATCATTATCCAGATTTTTTGTGAATAATGTATAGTCTACTTTGCCAATTTGAAAACCATTATCAATTAAAAAATCTCTAAGACACTCATACCAAGCTCTAGGAGCTTGTTTGAGGCCATAGAGAGCCTTACGCAGTTTATACACGTGGTCGGGGAACTCTTCGTCTTCAAATCCAGGTGGTTGCTCCACGTACACCTCCTCCTTGATCGGTCCGTTGAGGAAGGCGCTTTTCACGTCCATTTGATACAGCTTGAAATCATGGTGAGTAGCATATGCAAGTAATATTCTAATTGATTCAAGCCTAGCTACTGGAGCAAAAGTCTCATCGAAATCCAAACCTTCGACTTGTGAGTAACCTTTGGCCACAAGTCGTGCCTTGTTTCTTGTCACCACCCCGTGTTCGTCTTGTTTGTTGCGGAAGACCCACTTGGTGCCCACTATGTTTGCATTGGGTCTTTCCACAAGTTCCCAAACCTCGTTTCTCTTGAAGTTGTTCAACTCTTCTTGCATTGCCACCACCCAGTCCGGATCCTTCAATGCATCCTCAGTCCTGCGTGGTTCCAAAAAGGAGACAAACGAGTAATGCTCGCAAAAATTAGCTATACGAGATCTAGTGGTTACTCCCTTTTGGATATCACCGATGATGTTGTCGATTGGGTGATCCTTTTGAGTGCGTTGGTGTACTCTTGGGTGTGGCACTTGGGGAGTTGAGTGTTGGTGATCATTTTCTTCTCCCCCTGAGTGGTTGCCCTCGTTGATTTGTTGATCATCTTCATATTCTTGTGATTGATCTTGTATCGAGACTCCCCCTTGATTGTTGATCTCCTCTTGTGGTTCACTTTCCTCTTGTATTTGTGACGATGACTCTTGTAGTCGTACTTCGCCTAGAGCCATCCTCTTCAATGCTTGATAGGGGGCTTCCTCTTTACCTAATTCATATTGATCAACTTGCTCCTTTTGGGAGCCATTAGTTTCATTGAACACTACGTCACGTGCCACTTCAACAAGTCCGGAGGCCTTGTTGAAAACACGATAGGCGTAAGTGTTCGAATCATAACCAAGCAAGAAACCTTCATCGGACTTTGAAGCGAACTTTGAAGTCCTGGGCTTCTTGTTCAAAATATAGCAAGGAGAACCGAAAACTCGAAAATATGAAATGTTCGGTTTGTTACCGGTGAGTAGCTCATAGGGGGTCTTCTTTAGTAGTCGATGAAGGTAGAGTCGATTTGTGGCATGGCAAGCGGTGTTGATTGCTTCCGCCCAAAATCGATCCGAAGTCTTGTATTCATCGAGCATTGTTCTTGCCATCTCTATGAGCGTTCGGTTCTTCCTCTCGGCGACTCCATTTTGTTGTGGAGAGTATGGTGCTGAAAATTCGTGCTTGATTCCTTCCTCATCAAGATACTCCTCCACTTGTATGTTCTTGAACTCCGTGCCGTTGTCGCTCCGAATACTCTTGATCGATAGTGAGAACTCGTTTTGAGCTCGCTTGAAGAATTTCTTGAGCGTTCCTTGTGTTTCTGACTTGTCATGTAAAAAGAACACCCAAGTGAAGCGGGAAAAATCATCAATAATGACTAAACTGTATTTATTACCGCCGATGCTTATGTAATCAATTGGACCAAACAAGTCCATATGAAGTAGTTCGAGCGGTCTTGTCGTAGTCATAATGTTCTTTGCAGGATGATGTGCTCCTACTTGCTTCCCGGCTTGGCACGCGCTACAAGGCCTGTCTTTCTCAAAAACAACATCTTTCAAACCTCGGATGTGATCGCCCTTGAGGAGTTTTTGAAGATTCCTCATACCGACATGTGCTAGCCGTCTATGCCACAGCCAACCCATGTTAGTTTTTGCAATCAAGCATGTGTCGAGTTCGGCTTTATCCTTGTTGAAGTCAACAAGGTAAAGCTTTCCCTTTAACATACCCTTGAATGCAACAGAACCATCACTTCTCCTTGAGACGGTCACACCCTCGTTAGTAAACAAGCAATTATAACCTTTGTCACATAATTGAGATATGGACAGCAGGTTATAATCTAAAGATTCAACTTGTAGAACATGAGAAAGAGTGTGTTCAGAGGATATTGCTATTTTACCGGTATCGAGCACCCTTCCTTGACTATTATCCCCAAAGTAGATGCCTTCGTTTGGGTCCTTGTTCACTTCATACTCCACAAACATCCTCCTTTCTCCGGTCATGTGGTTGGTGCATCCACTGTCTAGCACCCATTTGGATCCCTCGGAGGAGTAGGCCTGCAAAAACAAATTACGCCTTGGTTTTAGGTACCCAAGCTTGCTTGGGTCCTTGGAGGTTAGTAACAATACATTTGGGCACCCACACATGGGATTTTGTGTTCCCATGGCGTGGCCCAGCATAATAAGCATACACTTTACCAACATTATTTTTCATTAATACATAAGAAGCATCAAAGGTTTTAAACAAGAGTTGCTGTTGATTATGGGTCGGACTAGTCTGTGTTACCGGACTTGTCCGGATGACCGGACTTGTCCGGACCACAACCGGACTAGTCCAGTTTTCATGAGAGTTCAGGTTTTTAGTTTTCGAGTTACCAGGTTGTGAGGGTCCTCCCTTCACAAAGGTAATCCTTCCCTTGTTATTCTTATGATTTCCAGCTCTTTGGTTTCCATCATAAGAGTAACCAATGCCATACTTGACATTTGGAGGTCTTTGGACCAAATATGCACTACGTGCATAGTTGATCTTCTCCTTGTCAAATATTACACATTGGGTAGGATTTTTGTCCTGTGTGGAGGTAGAATTTTCCTTCAACCTGGTGTTAATTTTATCACATTTGCAAATATGAGCAATATTAGTTGAAGTGGGTTGAGAAGGTAGGCTTGAAGAGGAGGAAGGTTCACTAAGCTTGAGTGACTCAACCTGCACTTCAAGGATCTTGTTGACCTTGATTAGGTCATAAAGTTGATCCTTGATTGCAACGTTTGAGTTGGTTAACTCCAAGCATGTTTTCTTGCTTGAAGCTAGCTCAAGCTCTAGTGAGTGGTTTCTCTCCTTTTCAAGAACTAGAAGATTGTCAAGTTCGACATGCTTCTCCTTTTGGGAGATAATCATGTCTTCTTGACGATCAATTAGCTCTTCCTTCTCAACAAGTTGGTTAAGCAAGAATTTCATTTTAGCAGCAGTTTTTCTATCTAAACCAATTAGCATATCTTCATCATCACTATCTAGATCATCATCACTTGAGTAAGAATGCAAGGAAGGAGTTTTGATGTTTACCTTGCGTTTACCTTCCTTAGCCATGAGGCAAGTTCCATTTGCCTTCTTTGCACCGAGCGTGGGGAAGAGTGTGGGTTTCTTGGACATGCTTTCAATGGCTATGCTAGCCATTTCTTCTTCATCGGACGATGAGGACTCATCGTTTGAGTCCCACTCCTTTCCGATGTGTGCTTGTTCAGCTTGTTTCTTCTTCTTGAAGAATTTCTTCGGTTGAGGCTTGGACTCTTTACTCTTCTTCTTGTTGTCCTCATACGGGCAATGGACTATAAAGTGATTGTACTCACCACAATTATAGCATGCCCGCCTCATCTTCGGCTTTGTCTTCTCCTTGTATTTTCCTTCACTTGATTTTGTTCCTTGTCTTTTCTTCATAATTCTTTTGAACTTCTTCATGAACAAAATCATATCTTCTTCGTCCAGCTCGCTGCTTTCATCATCGCTGTCCTCCTCAAGCTGTGCTTCTCTTGCTTCTTTGGATAGAGGCTTGAGTGAGGACTTTAGGGCAACTCCCTTCTTCTTGGCTGATGTGAGGTCGGCTATTTCTTTTACGTGCTTGGCTTGCTTCTCCATCATCTCAAAGTTGATGATTTTGCCAAGCAGTTCATCCGGAGTCATTTTCTTGTACCCGGGACTTTCTCGGATCATAGAGCAAAGTGTGACTTTGCGAGGCATAAAGGCTCTAAGGATGAGCTTTACAACCTCGTGGTCATTCCACTTTTTGCTCCCATATGATCGAACCTTGTTCACAAGAGTCTTCAGTCTGTTGTACATGTCCTGGGGAGACTCATCTTCCTCAATCGCGAACCTTCCTAGTTTGCCTTCAATCATTTCAATCTTTGCCTCCCGCACATGCCGGTCACCTTCATGTGCTGTCTGTAGTGTGTCCCAGATTTCTTTGGCAATTTCCAATCCGTCCACCTTTGTGAATTCATCTCGACTTAGAGATGAGGTGATAACGGCTGCGGCTTGGGCATTCCTGTGGATGGCTTGCTCTTGATTTGGCGTGAGCTCTTCATCGTCATCAGGGATGTTTATTCCTGTGCACACACTATGCCATAAACTTGGGTTAAGGGAAATCAAGTGCATCTTCATATTTTGCTTCCACATGGAGTAATCACTCCCATCGAAGTGTGGGGCTTTTCCGAGAGGAATAGATAGATAATGCCTGCTATTAGAATTTAAACGGTCATAATTAAAAGGATATCGGGAGTAGTCGGTGTGACTACTCCCCTTCTTCTTTTCTTCGACTTTAGATTTCCCTTTGGAAAGCGCTTTCTTTCTAAGGAGTGCTTTCAGCTCCAATGTCTCCTCCTCATCATCATCGAAGTCTTGAATGGCTTCGAGATACTTTTCAAGCTTTTGGTGCTTGTCATTGTTCATTTCTTCCTGGTTGTTGATTTTCTGGACTTCCTTCATGTCCGACATGATCTCTTCGAGTAGTTGCACTCTTTCTTGAAGAACCCGCTCTGATACCAATTGAATGTAGGCCTAGAGGGGGGGGGGGGTGAATAGGCCTTCTTGAAATTTCTCGGTTCCTGTAGCACTTCAACAACAAGGTCAAAACCAGATATATCGGACTAGTCCGGTAAAGTGCGGACTAGTCCGGATTTCACGGGCTAGGTTGATCAAGTCAGGTCAATTTGATTGTTTCGCTGACGTTTGCAGCGGAAATATAAACTTTAATAACAGTTCAATAGTTGTATGTCAAGTTCTATTGCAAGTATGATTCTTGTTCAACTATTTAACTTGAATTCAACAAAATGAATCAAACCCTAGATAATGTTGATCAACTAGAATGATGAACACAAACGAACAAGACACAAGATTTATCCCGTGGTTCGGTTACCACGAAGGCAACCTATGTCCACGTTGAGGAGCCCACAAAAGGACCGGGTCTTCACCAACCCTTCCCTCGTCGGATCGCCACGAAGGCCAATCCTCTTCCACTAATCACACAGGGATAAATCACCAAGTTGAAGGGGCGATCTCACAAGTTGAGAGCTCCCTTGATTACAAGTTTCAAGACCACCAATAACACACTTCGAAATATACAAATTGAGATACAAGAGTGTGTTAGAGATTCAAACCAAGAGCTCAATCGTGTGCCAAGTGCCTTCTCCAATGATCTACAAGTGATCTTCAATGGATTGATCAATTTTTCACTTAGTTTCATGGAGAGAGGTAGTTTTTGAGTCTCTTGGGAGGTGTGACGGTGCTAGGGCTCGAGAGAGGGTGAAAGTGGGCCGTGCACCTCTATTTATATGGGGTTTATAAAAGTGACCGTTAGGGTTCAGAAAGATCGGACTAGTCCGTGGTGGTCACCGGACTAGTCCGGTGTGCTGTGTGTAGCAAACCCTAAGTGTCCAGGAATATCGGACTAGTCCGGTTGAAAATGGACTTGTCCGATTTTGCTACTGGAAAGCTTCGGACTTGTCCGATTGCCATCGGACTTGTCCGGACAAATGAAATCCTAAGTGTTTGGGATGACAAGTACGCACTTGGAGGACTTGTCCGATTTAGATCAGTGTGTATATCGGACTAGTCCGTGTGGACACAGGACTTGTCCGAAGTGGATCAAAATGAATATCGGACTAGTCCGGGTCACAACGGACTTGTCCGATTTTGTGTGACTTGTGCATTGTGTTAAGGACTAGTACGCATTGGAGAGGACTAGTCCGAAGTGGATCAGAAAGATATCGGACTAGTCCGGTAGAGACCGGACTTGTCCGATCTAGTGCAGAAAGTGATATCGGACTAGTCCGGCTGATATCAGACTAGTCCGGTCCTGTATAGCTTTGTGCATTGTGTGTGTGTGATCAAATGAGATTGAGCTCTTGGGTGTGTTTCCTTAACACACTCCATACATACTAAACTACTAATTTCTTCTCCTTGAGCTCAAATTCATTTTCCTTCTCAATTTCCCTCTTTTTGGCACTTTGCTCATTTTTCATCATTTTCCTGCATTCATCTCAACAAAAGGATTAGGATCCCAATTGCTTGTCATAAATCATCCAAAACCCACAAGGGAGTCCTAGATGCACTTTCATTTACCCCTAGCAATAATACTAGGACGACTCCTGCAAAGAGCCTGTGGCGTAGCCGAACATGGAGGATTACAAGGACAGATACGGCTGTCACCACCTACTACCTACCTCTTCAATCCGTGGGTCTACGAGACATCCAACGCTACTTAACTATCCTAGCACCATGTTAGAATATTAAGTAAATACCTTAGGAGCATAGGCACACGCCATCTTAAGGCAATGACTAACCTAAACATCGTTGAACCAATGTTGGAACATAGCATAAGTTAATCATATTAATATGGTCATGTCATAACTAATTAGTCCATATTAGGGGTTTGTAGTGTTTATGATGATATAATGAGAATGATATGGAATAATCATAAATACTAGTCCTACCACATACATGGAATCCACAATCAGACAAGAAAAGCTTCATCCAAGTATATGAATAAAAGAAGACTAAAGATACCATCTTTATTAAGAACAAAGTCACAAATACATATAGGAATATGAGAGCCATACCTTTCCCAATCTGGAATTGGGAAAAGAGAGACTCCTTCTACTCCTTCCTAACTTGGACTATGGACTAAAGGCTCTCCTCTCTACAGCTGTTGACGATTGTTATATACCAATTTCACCCGTGAATATAACCCAATTATGTGAAGGTATTGTCATTTCTTGCACACATCACCTTTCCATTTAACCTATTTCCACATGTCCTTGGAGAAATAGTGCATGTAGGGAATTATTGCAGGAAATGAGGAAAAAGAGAGGGAGCAATCCTATAAAGTACCATCCCAGCCAATCAAGAGCCGAAGTGTGGCACCACATGGATCAAATGTCTCGCAAACAGAAGTATCCGTGGCCATCCAATGGTGTAGCATCCCTATCAAGGGATGGGACCCACCTTGCAGTGACCTAGAGAAATCACACGAGAAATGGTGCAGAGACCAGGTTGGCCAACCCCCCTAGTCGGTCGACTTGGTCGTGGCATCAAACTCGGTCAATCGCCACGTGTTGGCTCCTCCCGACTTAAAGAAGTCAGTTGTGACTGATTCACACGCTTTTGATGGCGGGAACTGACCCTTCTCCACCTAAAAATATGACCCCTACTCTCACTTCACACACACACCACTTGAGTATTCATCCATTGTATACACTACTCTCCATAGGTTTTGAGGAGTTTAGGTTGTAGAGAGGAAAACCTCTAGTCCATTGTCCAAGTAGGAGAGGAGTAGAAGGAGTCTCTTCCCAATTCGTAATTGGAAAAGGTATGTCATATTATTATTTGTATTTGTGACTTTGCTCTTAATAAAGATGTTATCTTTAGTCTTGTATTGTTCATATACTTGGATAAAAGATTTCTTGTTTGATAAAGACTACAATTCTCATTATATTATCATAAACACTACAAACCCCCACTATAGTCTAATTAGCTATGACATGATTATGTTAATATACATCACATATGCTATGTATTAACATTGGTTCAATGATGATTTAGTTCATTTCTTTAGGATGGATTATGCCTGGTCTCTTAAGGTTATTACTTAATATGCTAGCATGGTGCTAGGATAGATAAGTAGCGTTGAATGTCTCGTAGACCAATGGATCGAAGAGGTAGGAAATAGGAGGTGACAACCCTATCTGTCCTTTGTAATCCTCCACGTTCGGCTATGCCACATGCTCTTGGTAGGAGTCGTCCTAGTGTTGCTAGGGGTAAACCCGTGCCCGATGTGTTAATCCACTTAGCATATGAATTCATAATTGATATGATCATTAGTAACTAACTTAGGCTATGTATATGTACATTAGAAGCACAATAGGAGTATCTACCTAACTCTTAGCCTAGTCCCTTTTTACCTCATTTACCCCCATTAGGAATAGAATGCTCTTGTCTGTGTCACACTACCTCCAATTTATCATTTACCGATCCTATCTAGAACCCTACCTAGACCAACCTGTCCTCTCCATTTTATGATTGCTTTGTTCCACCTAGCCTTCCTTTGGAAGAATATAAATGACACCTTTGGGAATACTCTAAAAAGGGAAATGCTTCATCGATAGATTTCGTGCGCTTGCGAATTTATATCTGTGATTTAAGAACTATGAACAACCATTTCTGGCACCATTGCTAGGAATGAATTGTTAGTAGTGCCTAAGAAATATAAACAAGCATTTCTGGTGCCATTGCCTGGGAAGGCAGCCGGAGTATTGCACAATAGAGTGAATAGGATAGGACCGGGTAGATTTTAGTAATATAACCCTTCTTGTTTTCACATTTTATGTGAAAACAAGGTAGTGTATATCTGGTTACCACTTGCTGGAAAACTTTGTTGAAGATCCTGAATCCCTTATGTGAGATCAACCTCGTGTCATTACTCATCACAAGATTCGAGCGGCAAAACAAGCCAGCACAACTGCACCAACAATCGAAACACCAATGGCCTAGAAGACCCTTTGTGAGTTTTCGGCTCACTTTGCTAACAATGTGTGTGTTGGGCCCACTGTTAACACGGGGGACGTGAACTTCAAAATCAAGACTAGTCTAATCACTATGGTGCAAGCCAACCCATTTTGTGTGAAGGCTAACGAGGATGCAAGTGCTCACCTGCAATAGTTCCCTGAGATCTGCAGCACTTTTAAGATCAAGGACGTATCTCCTGATGCTGTCCATCTTAGGTTGTTTTTGTTCTCTCTTTTTGGGAGAGCGAAATAGTGGTTCTACATGAACCGAAGTACTGTAGACACTTGAAAGAAGTGTTCTACGACATTCCTCACCAAGTTCATTCCGTTTGGCAAGACCAGTGCCCTACGTGGAAGGATTTCCAGCTTCCTGCAAGATGCTAAGGAGTCTATTCTCGAGGCTTGGGAGAGGCTTCATGAGTACATCTCGACCCGTCCCCACAATGGGATGGATGACTGGCTAATTATCGAAAACTTCTACAACGGGTTGATCCCTTCCGCCCGTGACCATGTTGATGCTGCCACTGAAGGTGCCTTCTTCTCATTGATGGTGCCAAAAGCCAAAGATTTAATTGAGAAGATGGTGTCAAACATGGGTGGGAGCGATGAGTGTCTCCGTACCCGCTAGCGAGGCATGCACACCTTGAAGAAGCTGGACATGATCGCTGCCAAATGTGACCTCCTTATGAAAACTTAGATGGACAAGCCAATGGTGAGGTGTGTGGCAATGCCTATGCCCCAAACTCTCACATCACTTGTGAATTCTGTGGCAACACGGGCCATTTGGGCAATGGCTACCCAAATACCTGTGAGAATGCCTTATACATAGCCAATAATGGAAACAACAATGACTATCGTCCAGGAGGTCAAGGGTGGGGCCAACCACGCCCATTCTTTCAAGGAGGGTACAACAACAATGGCAACAATGGAAATCAACCCAACTTGAGAGAGCTTTCCATTAACCAGCTGAAGATCAATGATGCTCTATCCAAGAAATTGTCGGCTAATGATAAGACCCTAGAGAGCATTAATGCCAAGTTGAAGAACTATCCTCGACCTTCAAGAATCAATTGAGCTTCAACAAGATGTTGGAAACTCAGTTGGCTCAACTGGTAGCTGCTGTTCCGCCAGTAGAGATTGGCAAGATGCCAGGATAGCCTGAACCTCTCGTGGAAAATGTCAACATGATATCTCTATGGGAAGGCAATTGGCTGAAGGACCCTTGATATTCTACAATATATTGCCCAATTGGGACTCACTATTTCGACAAGGCCCTTTGTGACCTTGGAGCAAGTGTGAATGTGATGCCCAAGGTGGTTTGCGACTAGCTGAACTTCACGGAGCTTACTCCAACACCAATACAACTCCAACTGGCCGCCTCTTCTGTCCATTATCCGGTAGGAATTGCTGAAGACGTTATGGTGAAGATCCGAAATTGCTTCATACCCGTAGATTTCATGGTGCTCGACATGGAGGTCGAGAAGGATACGGTGCTCATCCTCGGGCGCCCGTTCCTTAGCACCGTGAAGGCTTGCATAGATGTGGGATATGGAGAAATCCACTTTCATATCTGGCAAGGAGTAGTAGTTTAACTTTCAACCAAAGTTGGAGCAATGCTCGATGATCCATATGAAGTATGGGACGAATGTTAAAAATATTCAAGAGGTCGAAGTCACACCTCCAAAAGTGGACCCGCTCATTGCATTCATGAGGAATTTGATCTACGTGGAGAACCCGTCTTATCGTCCACGCTGAATCCCCAAGAAGACGGATAAGTCTGGGCCTCCTCAAAGGACCAAGTCCACCAAGCCGCCAAAGAAGGAATGGTGGAAGAAGCAAGACAAGCCATCCGAGCCCACCCCTCTGGGCCCGGATGTCAAGAAATGAAGAAGGAGAAATGTCCATCTCATCGGACGGTGGTGAGACCTAGCCGATAGGTTAAATTGGTAGTTATCCTTTCTTCATTTTTCTTTTCTCTTCTTTTGGTTTTTTTCGATTTAGTTTGATTTTCACCACTGCATATTTGATTTTTCTTAGCAAGTTGAGAATCTTATATTCTCAACTATCATTTTTATTTTCATTTTATTTTATTTTTCACAAAAAATAAAAATTTTGGGTGTTCAAAAAGGAATTTTTTCGAAAAACAATGTTTCTGAGCTGCAAAGGTGGTAATTCACCAATGTGCTAATTTATAGCCGTTGGGGAGCCACTTTCTAAAAGGGAGAACAGGGGGGCCCACTTGACAGTGCGGTCGACCCCCCTGTTTGGCTGACATGGGGGAAATGTCCATTGTTGACGGCTGTTATACACCGATTTCACCCGTAAGTATAACTCAATTATGTGTAGGAATTATCATTTCTTGCACAAATCAACTTTCTATTTAACCTATTTCAACTTGTCCTTGGAGAAAGTAGTGCATGCAGGAATTCTATGCAGAAATGAGGTGAACAAGGGGATGGATCCTATAAAATATCATTCCAGCCAATCAAGCGATGACACGTGGCACCACATGGATCAAATGGCCCACAAACAGAAGTATCCGAAGCCATCCAACGGTGTAGCACCAATATCAGTCAATGGGACCCACCTATCAGTCACCTATAGGAAGCACATCGACAATGTGGCCAGGACCAGGCCGGCCGACCCCCCTAGTCGGCCGAAAAGTTCCTGGCGCCTTTCTCGGTCAAACTCCACGTGGTAGCTTCTCTCGGCTTGAAGTAGCCATGGGTGACTTATTTGCGTGCTTTTGGTCATGGGAACCGACCCTTCTCCAAGCTATAAATAGGACCCCTCACCCCTCACTTCAACACACACCACTTGAGTATTCATCCTTTTTATTCACTACTCTCTATAGGTTTAGAGGAGTATAGGCTGTAGAGAGGAGAGTCTCTAGTCCATAGTCCAAGTAGGTGAGGAGTAGAAGGCGTCTCTTCCCAATTGGGAAAGGTATGCCTTCCATATTCCTATTTGTATCTGCGATATTATTCGTAATAAAGATGTTATCTTTAGTCTACTATTGTTCATATACTTGGATGAAGCATTTCTTGTATGATTGTGGATTCCATGTATGTGGTAGGAGTAGTATATATGATTCTACTATACCATGTTAATTACATTATCATAAACACTATAAACCAACACTATAGTATAATTAGCTATGATATGATTATGTTAACATGAATCACTTATGCTATGAATTAACATTGGTTCAACGATGATTTAATATATTGCCTCAGGATGGCTTGTGCATAAGTTCTTAAGGTAATTACTTAATAAGCTAGCATGGTGCTAGGATAGAGAGTCAAATGTCTCGTAGACCCACAGATTGAAGAGGTAGCCAGTAGGTGGTGACAACCCTATCTGTCCTGTGTAATCCTCCATGTTCAGCTATGCCACAGACTCTTGGCGAGAGTCACCTAGTGTTTCTAGGGGTAAACCCGTGCCCGATGTGTTAATCCACTTAGCATGAGAATTCATAATTAATATGATCATTAGTAACTAACTTAGGCTATGTATATGTACGTTAGAAGCATAGGAGGAGTCTCTACCAACTCTTAGCCTAGTTCTTCTATTACCTCATTTATCCCCTTAGGATAGGATGCTCTTGTGTGTGTCACACTACCTCAACTTATCATTTAACCCATCCTTGTTAGAACCCTACCTAGACCCACCTAAGCCTTTCCACTTGATGGTTGTTTTACTTCCATGCATCTTTCTTTTGGGAAAGTATAAATAACACCCTTTGGGAATACTCTTTAAAGGGGAAATGCTACATCGATAATTTCCGTGTGCTTGCGGACGTTCAATTAACAATCATAACTTACCAAGAAGTATTTCTAGCACCCCTGCTAGGGATGATTTGTTAGTAGTGCGAAGGAAATATCAACAAGCATTTCTGGTGCCGTCGGAGAAGGCAGCCGAAGTATTGCATGATTGAGTGAATAGGATAGGACCCTGGTAGGTTTTAGTAGGATGACCCTTCTTTGTTTTCGCATTTTATGTGAAAATAGGGTAGTGTATGTCTGGTTTCCGCTTGCTGGAAAACTTTGTTGAAGATCCTAAATCCCCTCTAAGAGATCTTCCCCGTGTCGTAACCCGTCAGATGCTTCGAGCGACAAATCAAGCCAGCACCGCACCAACAATCGAAACACTAATAGCCTAGAAGACCCTTTGCGAGTTTTCGGCTCCCTCTGCTAACAATGTGTCTGTTGGGTCCACTGTTAACACGGGAGATGTGAACTTCAAAATACAGACTGGCCTAATCACTATGGTGCAAGCCAACACATTTTGTGGGAAGGCTAACGAAGATGCAAGTGCTCACCTGCAACAGTTCCTTGAGATCTGTAGCACTTTTAAGATAAAGGATGTATCTCCTGATGCTGTCTGTTTTAGACTGTTCTCGTTCTCTCTTCTTGGGAGAGAAAAACAGTGGTTCTATGCGAATTGAAGTGCTATAGACACTTGGGAGAAATGTTCTACGACATTCCTTACATAGTTTTTCTGGTTGGGCAAGACCAATGCCCTACGTGGAAGAATTTCCAACTTCCAGTAAGATGCCAAGGAATCTATTCCCGAGGCTTGGGAAAGGCTGCAATAGTATATCGTGGCCTGTCCTCACTGTGGGATGGATGATTGGCTTATAATCCAAAACATCTACAACGGGCTGATCCCTTCCGCCCGTGACCTTGTTGATGTTGCTGCTGGAGGTGCCTTATTCTCATTGACGATGCCCAAAGCCAAATAATTTATTGATAAGATGGTGTCAAACATGAGTTGGAGCAACGAGTGTCTCCATACCCGCCAGCGAGGCATGCACACCTTGAAGGAGGTGGACAGGATTGCTGATAAATTGGACCTCCTTATGATGAAAATCGATGGACATGGCAATGGTGAAGTATGCAACAGTGCCTATGCCTTAGACTTTCACGTCACTTGTGAAGTGTGTGGCAACACAAGCCAATTGGGCAATGACTGCTCTGAAACTCGTGACGATGCCCTATACCTATACAACAATGTAAACAACAATGGTTATCATCTAGGAGGTCAAGGGTAGGGCCAACCACGCCCATTCTTTCAAGGAGTGTACAACAACAATGGCAACAATGGAAAATCAACCCAACTTGAGTGAACTTGCCATTATCCAGCTGAAGATCAATGATGCTATATCCAAGAAGCTGCCGGCTAATGACAAGACCCTAGAGAGCATTAATGCCAAGATTGAAGGACTATCCTGAGCCTTCAAGAATCAATTGAGTTTTAACAAGATGTTGGAGACTCAATTGGCTCATCTGGCTGCAGTCATTACTCCAAAGTGGAAAGTGAGTGCGGTGGCTACGAGAGGTGGCAAAACCACTCATGACCCACCATATCCCACACAAGAGAGGAGGACAACTAAAAGGGAGAAGGAGGATGTCCCAGTTGGCATAAGTGAACCACTTAGTGAGAGAATGCCCAAACACTTTGAGGACACCAACTTATTGCCATTCCCTCACAGGCAAATGAAGCAGTGGATGAGCAATTCAACCGCTTTGTTGAGATCATCCATAAAATCTACATCAATGTGCCTTTGATCGATGTGATGCAAGTTCCCACTTATACTCGCTATCTCAAGGACATATTGAATAACAAGCGGCCATTGCCCACCACTGGGGTTGTCAAGCTTACGGAAGACTGTAGTGCAACCATCCTCAATAGGCTTCCGGAAAAGAAGAAGGACCCCTGATGTCCTACAATCTCATGCTCAATTAGGGCACACCACTTTGACAAGGCCCTTTGTTACCTTGGAGCAAGTGTGAGTGTGATGCCCAAGGTGGTTTTCGACCAACTGAACTTCACGGAGCTTACTCCGACACCAATGCAGCTCCAACTGGCTGATTTTACAGTCCCTTATCCCGCGGGTATTGCCAAAGATGCCCCGGTGAAAATCCGGAACCGCTTCATAACCGTGGATTTTGTGGTGCTCGACATGGAGGTCGAGAAGGATACACCGCTCATTCTTGGGCGTCCATTCCTAAGCACCGCGAAGGCTTGCATAGATGTGGGAGCTGGAGAAATCCACTTCCATATCAATAGCAAGAAAGACAAGTTTAACTTTCGCCCAAAGTTGGAGCAATGCTCCATGATCCGTATCAGTATGGGCCAGATGTTAAACACATTCAAGAGGTCAAAATCACTCCTCTAAAGGTGGACCCGCTCATTGCACTCATGAGGAAATTGATCTTTGTAGAAAACTTGTCTTATCGTCTGCACCGACACCCCAAGAAGACAGAGAAATCCTTGCCTCCACAAAAGCCCAAGTACACCAAACCGCCAAACAAGGTATGGCAAAAAAAGCAAGACAAGCCGTCCGAGCCCATCCCTTTGGGCCCGGATATCAAGAAACGAAGAAGGAAGAATGACCATCTCATCAGATGGTGGTGAGACCTAGCCAATAGGCTAAATTGGTAGTTATCCTTTTCTTTGTTTTTCTTTTCTCCTTATTTGATTTTGCCCATTTAGTTTGATTTTCCCCACTGCATATTTTATTTTCTTATCAAGTTGAGAATCTTATATTCTCAATTATCATTTTTATTTCTTTAATTTTCACAAAAAGGAAATTGTTGGGTTTTGAAAAGGGAACTTTTATTTGGAAAAAATTTTCCTGAGCTGCAAAAGTGGTATTTCACCAACAGGCTTATTCCATAGCTGCTGGGAGCCACCCGCCAAAAGGGAGAACAGGGGGGCCCAACTATTAGGTTGGCCGACCCCCCTGCTCGATCGACTAGGGGAAAGAGCGAATTTGTCTCTCTCTCCTCCAACGGCTACATTTGGTGCCCTAGTGACCGTTGGGGATTGCACACTATAAATGGTGGCCGTGAGGAGTTCTTCTCTTCACACTTCACCTCATTTCATACATCCCCAAAGTTAATCTTGCTCAAATTGTTTTTCTTGCTCCTCATTAAAACACACTTACTCATTGCATTTGCAATTTTCTTTCAAGTTCTTAAAGGGAAAATTCACTGGGGTTTTGTTTTCACTAACATTACCTCTTTCAATTTTTTGCCTTGTTGTGTTCTTGCTTGTTGTAGCCATGAAAGGAATGAGAAGGTTGTTTGGAAAGAGGAAGGAGGCTGCAAGCTCAAGCCATGACGGAGACTCAAGTGCGCACCCCTCTTATTTTTCTACACCAAGTTTACAAAGGAGGAGTGTAGGAGAGGACACTCCCACGGGTGAGAGGAGCAACCCCCACCATCTTCTTCACGATGACGAACTCGACATCGAAAGTGAAGTTGAAGATCAAGCATGCAAGCTCCTCCAAGATCGTGAGTTATCTCACACTAAAGCTTATGATCTAGATGTGATCTCCAAAATAGGTATGGATTCCAAATTCTTTTCCATTTGGCGTGCACTAGGATCGGAAAATTTTGCTCACATAGAGGAGAAAGGTTCCCACCTTCTCTCCATAAAATTCCATCGCACAATCAAAATAGGATTTCATGGTATTACTTTTAGATTATTTTTAAAAGAATACAACATCCTATGGAAAGAATTAAGTGAAATCCTAGGCTTCCATAAACGTTGTTTGCTTGAATTAGACACTTTGCCTAAGTTTAACAAACAAATTTTTTTTGCAAGATTTAACTGGTGAGGTCAGATGTAGCGCACCTAGGAATAGCCACTTGCACAACCCCACTTTACGCTTCATGCATACATGGGTGGCTATGACTATGTTCCCTAGAGGAGATGTAAGGATAGTGCGTGATGATGAGCTGAAAGTTTTATTTACCATGATTAAAAAGATAAAAGTTGCTCCAGTTAATGCCATGATGACACAATGGTTAGTTTACATTCCAAGGGTATGGCCACCTGAATGCACTTCATTGATTACCCGTAATGCTAATAGGGTAGGAGCACTTGAATATTCTTCATTTGAATACATTGAAAATGAAAGAGAATTAATTGATGAAGAATATTTAGTGCAAGGACATATCTTAAGCATGATCAAGATGGCTCTTTGATATTTTATTATCTCGACTTTGTCGATGAAATTCAGTTACCAAATATAGATTATCATTTGTACAAATTTCGGAGCCTAACCATTGACCTACTTTCCATCGAGGAAGTCGAAAGAAGTAATGTCTCTGGCATGGTAACTAGAAGCCGCAAAAGGAGAGCGGCAATGCCCCAGACAACCTCCACGGTCCATGAGTACAAAGAGGAAGAGAACCCAACAGGTGATGCACCCAGATGGACTCAACCTCCATCCTATGAGACCGAAGGTCCGTAGGTGCTACATGGGAGACACCCCTATCCACTTCAAGTTCTAGCAGCTTGCCTCCAACATCTATGAGAAAATCTCATTGCACTTCGGCTAGAAGTCATCGCCACTGGCAACAACACATGGACGCTCAATTCATCAACCTCAACTCCACTCTACAACAACAAAAAGCCGATGTGGCATACTTCTATCATCAAGGGTTCAACCATCAACACGGAGGTAGTGAAAAACAAGCTTGGGGGAGGATCCCCAATTGAGGTAAATTGTATCAACCCCTTGCATATTTATTTTCCCCTTACCCATCATCCACCTTGCAACTAAAAAAATAGGGTAGTTTTTTTCCAAATAAAATAAAATATGTGCGGTAAGAATGACTTGGAATTCACATAGATGAAATGATGAATAGTTGCTTTGTTTTAATCTTCACCCACAAAGCAAGAATACCCACAAAGCAAAAGCAATTATCCATTCTAAGTTAATCCATTCTAAGTTGTTGTGAGATATGACATAGTGATCGGGCTGCTATTTCTAGTTTGATAGTGAAACTTAGATTTTCAGAGAAATTCTAAAATGATTTAAGTCATCCTCATTTGATTGGAAATACCCACCAAGGCCATATGATACATTACATTGATAGACCTTATGCATATGCTATTTACTTTCACATTGAGCTTTGTCAAACTAGTATCGACCTATGTGAGATTTCTTTCATTACTTTTTGAATTCAAGACTTCACTCACACATCCTATACTTCTACAATAGAGGTAAGCAAAGTTCCATCATACCACCATTCCACAATAAAAAGAGAAACGCCATATCATTCATGCTTAGTACTCTCTCAAAAATTCATTGCATAAAAAGGGAGTAGAAGACATGGCTACAAGAAAAAGAAATTGCATGCTTACATTATAAGCATGAGAAAAAAAAGAGTAGCCATGTTTCATCCCCTCAAAATAATAGAGTCCACTCAAAAAGGAGTCATCTCAAATATCCACATCGACTCCATTTCACCACACGTGCACAAGTCTTGAATCAAATTGTTTTGAATTGATTTCTCCTAAGGCTTGCTCTTTTTACTTAGCAATATTATTTGTTGCAAATATGCCTACTATATTCCCTACCAAGCTCGACATACAAGCCTTATATAGAGGTACGATGAATTTAGGCACAATGCCTTGGTGAGACATATTTCCACTACACAACAAGGAGAGACTTGGGAGAATCAAATTGAGATACTTAAAATCTAAATTGAACTCTCCGGAATTAAGTGGAAGTTGATTTCTAGGGTATGTGTGCTCAATTTGCTGTTCTATCTTTCAACCACCCATGAATAGGAGATGGCATAAGCCCCATAATAACCTAAGATGGATGAAGTACCATGCCAACTTTTGCAATACTAGGTAGAGTATTTTTTTGTGCACATGGTACTTTTGAAAAGTAGAACATAGTAGCAACTCCTGATCATCAACCTAAAGTCTTGACTTTACTCAGGACGAGCGAAGCATAAGCTTGGGGGAGTTTGTTGACGGCTGTTATACACCAATTTCACCCGTTAATATAACTCAATTATATGTGAAGGAATTGTTATTTCTTCCACACATCACATTTCTATTTAACCTAGTTCCACTTGTCCTTGGAGAAAGTAGTGCATGCAGGGATTCTATGCAGAATTGAAGTGAAACAAGGGGATGGATCTTATAAAATATCATTCCAGCCAATCAAGCGATGGCACATGGCACCACATGGATCAAATGGCTCAAAAACAAGAGTATCCGAGGCCATCCAACGCTGTAGCACCAATATCAGTCAATAGGACTCACCTGTCAGTCACCTGGAGAAAGCACACCGCAAAAGGTGCCAGGACCGGGTCGGCCGACCCCCCTAGTCAGCTGACTAGTTCCTGGCGCTTTTCTCGGTCAAACTCCAAGTGGTGGCTTCTCCCGGCTTGAAGTAGTCATGGGTGTCTGATTCACGCGCTTTTGGTGGCGCGAACCGACCCTATTCCAAGCTATAAATAGGACCCCTTACCCCTCACTTCAACACACACAACTTGAGTATTCATCCTTTGTATTCACTACTCTCTATAGATTTAGAGGAGTATAGGCTGTAGAAATGAGAGTCTCTAGTCCATAGTCGAAGTAGGAGAGGAGTGGAAGGAGTCTCTTCCCAATTGGGAAAGGTATGCCTTCGATATTCCTATTTGTATTTGTGACATTATTTATAATAAATATGTTATCTTTAGTCTACTATTGTTCATATACTTGGATGAAGCGTTTCTTGTTTGATCGTGGATTCCATGTATGTGGTAGGAGTAGTATTTATGATTGTGCTATACCATGTTCATTACATTCTCATAAACACTATAAACCTCCACTATAGTGTAATTAGCTATGATATGATTATGTTAACATGAATCCCTTATGCTATGAATTAACATTGGTTAAATTATGATTTAGTTCATCGCCTTAGGATGGCTTGTGCCTAGGCTATTAAGGTAATTACTTAATATGCTAGCATGGTGCTAGGATAGAGAGTAGCGTTGAATGTCTCGTAGACCAACGTATTGAAGAGGTAGGCAGTAGGTGGTGACAACCCTATCTGTCCTTTGTAATCCTTCACGTTCGGCTATGCCATAGGCTCTTGGCGGGAGTCGCCTAGTGTTGCTAGGGGTAAACCCATGCCCGATGATTTTATCCACTTAGAATGAGAATTCATAATTAATATGATCATTAGTAACTAAATCGGGCTATGTATATGTACATTAGAAGCATAGGAGGAGTCTCTACCCAACTCTTAGCCTAGTTTTCCTATTACCTCATTTATACCCTTAGGATAGAATGCTCTTGTGTGTGTCACACTACCTCAACATATCATTTAACCCATCCTTTCTACAACCCTAACTAGACCAACCTAAGCCTTTTTTACTTGATGATTGTTTTACTTCCATTTAGCCTTCCTTCGAAAAAATATAAATGACACCCTTTGGGAATACGCTTTAAAGGGGAAATACTACATAGATAATTTTCGTGCGCTTGTGGATGTTCAATTAAGAATCATAACCTACCAACATGTATTTCGGGCACCCCTGCTAGGGATGATTTGTTAATAGTGCATATGAAATATCAATAACCATTTTGGCTCTCTCTCTCTCTCATTTAACGGCTACATTTGGTTCCCTTGTGACCATTGGGGAATGTACACTATAAATGGTGGCTTTGAGGAGCACTCCTCTTCAAACTCCACCTCATTTCACACCTCTCCATAGTCACTCTTTGTTCACATTGTTTTTCTTGCTCTTCATTGAACTACTCTTGCTCAAAATCCAACTCAAAAATATTTGCGTTTATTTGCATTTGCAATTTGCTCTCAAGCTCTTCAAGTGAAAATTCGTCGGGGTTTTTCTTTTACTAACATCACCTCTTTCGAGTTTTTGCTTTGTTGTGTTCTTGCTTGTTGTGTCCATGAAAGGAATGAAGAGGTTGTTTGGGATGAGGAAGGAGGCTGCAAGCTCAAGCCATGGTGGAGACTCAAGTGCACGCGCCTCTTCCGTTGCTACACCAAGTTCACAAAGGAGGAGTGTATGTGACACACTCCCATGGGTGAGAGGGACAACCTGCACCAAATTATTCACGATGACGACCTCGACATACAAAGTGAAGTTGAAGATCAAGCACGCAAGCTCCTCCAAGATCGTGAGTTTTCTCAAACCAAAGCTTATGATCCAGATTTGATATCCAAAATAGGTACAGATCCCGAATTCCTTTCAATTTGCCGTGCACTAGGATGGAACATTTTTGCTCACATAGAGGAGAGAGGTTCACGCCTTTTCTCCATGCAATTCCATTGCACACACAGAATAGGGTTTGATGGTATTTCTTTTATATTATTTACAACATCCTATGGAAATTAAGTGAAATCCTAGGCTTCCATAAACGTTGTTTGCTAGATTTAGACGCTTTGCCTAAGTTTAATAAACAAAGTTTTTGGCAATATTTAACTAGCAATGTCAGATGTAGTGCACCTAGGAATGGCCACTTGCACAACCCTACTTTATGACTCATGCATAGATGGGTGGCTATGACTATGTAAGAGTAGTGCGTGATGATGAGCTGAAAAATTTATATGCCATGATTAAAAAGATAAAAGTTGCACCAGTTATTGCCATGATGAAACAATGGTTAGATTATGTTCCAAGAACAGGGCCAATTGAATGCACTTCATTGATTGCCCGTATTGCTACTAGGGTAGTAGCACTAGAACATTCTTCATCTGAGTATATTGAAAATGAAAGAGAATTAACTCATGAAGATTATTTAGTGCAAGGACATACCCTTAACCATGATCAAGATGTCTCTTTGTTATTTTATTATCCCAGATTTGTCAATGAAATTCGGTTACCTAACCCGGATTATCATTTGTACAAATGCTAGAGGCTAACCATTGATCTTCTTCCCATCGAGTAAGCCCGAATAAGTAATGTCTCTGGCAGGATAACTAGAAGCCATACAAGAAGAGCGGCCATGCCTTCGACAACCTCCACGGTCCATAAGTATGAAGAGGAAGAGAACCCAACGGGTGATGCATCCGGATGGACTCAACCTCCATCGTATGAGACCGAAAGTCCGTCTTGGCATGAAAGGCCATGTGCCGCATGGGAGCAACCCCTGTCCACTTAAAGCTCTAGCAGCTTGCCTCCAACATCCATGAGAAGATGTTGCTCCTCTTCGGCTAGAAGTGATCATGACTATGGCCAAGGAATGATGGATCTCACTAGACGTATGCAAGACCTTGAAGTGGGAACGAGTGTGAAAGCATCTAGGCCCCCATGAGGTATTGTTTCGGTGATTAATGACAACCATTGGATTTTACTAATGAATTTGTGGATGCAAGGTCTCCCATATCACTCAATCAAACGAAATTTGTATGAACATCAATATCAACTACTAATCATTGGAGACCCACATACAATCAATTTATGAGATCAATCAATGTTGTGAAGATAAGAAGTAAAAGCTCTTATGTCAAAGTCATTCAACCATAATTGATGACACTTAATGCTTGACAACCATCAGAAGTACATTTCTCACAAATGTCTAAGAGGTCAATCGAGCGAAGTTCAAAAGAATTACTTAGAAACAACTCGAAGAAAACAAAATCAGCTCACCGGATCAACCGATGTTTCCATAGAACAACACGTCGGTCGAGTTGGTTCAGCAGAAGAAGAAGACCTCAGAACAAAGTACTCACCGGATCATCCGATGTTAAGGGCTAAGCTACATCGGTCCATCAGTATAGTTTGCAATATCCTTGGACCAAGTGTAGCACCGGATCATCTGATGTACAGAAATATACACATCGGTCAATCACTCCAGTAAGCATCAAGTTTGAGACAATTATGGAGGAAGAGCCACCGGATCATCCGATGAGAAGACAAGTGCAACATCGGTCTAACAACGGTCATATCTGACACAATGACGTCAGCTAAAGTGAACTTGACCGACGATAACTAAAGGGAAGGCATCGGATCATCCGGTGTTCACGGAAAAGTTCTGCCAGCCTACTTTTCCAATGGCTATTTCGTGGAGGTTGGCTATAAATACCCCCTAAACCTGTCAAATCGACAAGTCTTGATCACCAGACATAATCTACACATCCACAAGCATTCAAGACCAAGAGCCATCACTTCTACATCATTTGGATCACATACACACCAAGAGATAGGCTAGAACTAGCTAGAGAGAGAGAGAGCTTGTGTGCCTCCATTCTTGGTGAGTGGAATCTCTAGGGTAGTGAGAGCCTTAAGGGAGTGTCCCTTGGTGTTTGTAACTGAGAGAGACTTCCGGAGCTTGCCAAGAGGATTGTGGAAGCCCGGAGGATCGAAGTTGTACAAGGCTTGAGCTCCACCTTGCCAAGGTTGGCAAACGGAGAAGAATAGTGAAGATCCCTAGTCTCGGTGACTTGGGTGTGGCTATACCCTTTGGTGGGTGCCACAACGTGGATGTAGGAAGATCTTGACGATCTTGCCGAACCACGGGATAAATCCTCGTGTCTCCTCGGGAGTTTGCATCCTCTTCCTCTCCCTTACATTTATGCATTTTATATACCGCAAAGATGCTATTTACTTCAATGCATAGATCGTTTGCGTAGGGAATTGGGATTTTAGGAATTAAGTTTTATTTGTTATATTTTTGAAAAGAAGCCCAATTCACCCCCCTCTTGGGCATTCAATCCTTACAATTGGTATCAGAGCAAGGTTGCTCATAGGATCATTCTAGCTTCACCGCTAGAGAGCTAAAATGGCCAAGGTTGGGGGTTCGGTTCCTATCTTCGAGGGCAAGAACTTCGCCTATTGGAAAGCACGCATGCGCACTTATCTAGAGTCTATTGCTCCCAAAGTATGCGAAGCGACCCACGCGGGGTTTGGAGAAAACAACTATGTTGGTGATCAAATTAAATGGGATGCTAAAGCTAGGAATGCAATCTATGAATGTATTAGTCAAGATGTGTTTGCTAGGATTGCTAGCAAAGAAAAAGCTTGTGAAATTTGGGCTTGCTTAATAGAGATTCATGAGGGTTCTTCTCGAGTCAAGGAACTTAAATATCACATGCTTAAAGCAAAATATGATGAATTTAAGATGCTACCTCATGAAAATGTCAATGAGATGTTCTCTCGCTTGAATGTACTTATTGAGGAAATTAATGCTCTTGACATTGCTTCTCTTAGCAAGGGACTCATCAACCGCAAGATCCTCATGCTCCTTCCCAAGCCAAAGTACAACATCATCAACTCCATGCTTCAAAAGGAGTATCTTGACCACATTGAAGTTTCGGAGCTCATTGGAGAAATTCACGCTCATGAGATGAGTGTACTTGGAATGATGGAGCAATTATCTTCAAAAACAATTGCTCTAAAGGCCTCCACCAAGAAAACAAGCCTCAAGAAGAAGAAGGTGGTTGATCCTAGCTCAAGTGAAGAAGAGCAAGCATCAAGTGAAGATGATGATGATGAGCTTGCATTGATGATGAGAAAGTTCTCACGCTTGAACTCCAAGATTACTAAGAAGGGATACACATTTGATCCCAAGAAGAAAGCATTTCTACCAAGAAGAGATGATCACAAGACTTGCTACAATTTTGGTGATCAAGGCCACATCTCCTATGATTGTCCAAAACCGGACAAAAGAAGAGAGAACCACAAGAGCAAGCATCGCAAGCTTGAAGAAAGTGATGATGATGAAGAAGAGGCCAAACCCAAACAAAGATCCTTTGGGAAGAAGAAACATGACAAGGGAAAGAAGGCAAGACTCTTCCCAAAGAATAGAAATGGCCCACAAAAGGTGTTCATGTGTGAGGCAAATGAATGGGTCACCGACGAAGAAACAAGTGATGAAGAGAGTGAAGCGGAAGAAGAAAGTTTGGCCAGCCTCGCCATTGCCAACAACGATGACTCACCTCTTCATTCACCGCCCATGTGCCTCATGGCGAAAGGTAACACAAAGGTATGTGACGACTCTAGTGATGATGAGCTTTCCCCCGATGATTTAACTTCTTTGATAAATGAATATCATGCTATCATTAAGAGGGAAAAGATTAAGGTTAAAGCTCTTGAAGAAACTCGTACTAGACGTGAGAGTGCTAACCTCGATTTGCTTGATAAGTATGAAAGCATACTTAAAGAGCATGAGACGCTCAAATCCCATGTCAAGCAAATTGAGGAAGATAAGGCTAAAATCAAGTTAGATAATCATGAGCTTAACTTGGCACACCAAACACTTCTTGGAGAGCACAACAAGCTAATAAAAGAACATCAAACACTTAACCTTGCTCATGACATGCTTGATCAAGAGTTGAAAAATATAAAGAAACAAACTCTTAATGATAGGATATCCATTACTTCTCAGGTCACTAATGTCTTGAACAAGTCTTTGCCTTTGAAAGCAAATGCTAGGGAGAAGGACTTGTTGGAAGAAATTGAGAGTCTCCGCACTAGTGTGGCTAGACTTTCAAAAGGGGAAGTCAAACAAAAGGAAATACTCTTCCAACAAGCAAAGGCCTTCAACAAGAGAGGACTTGGATCCTTCCCGGTGCCTAACAAAGCAAAGGTGCCCTCACCGGAGCTTAGAACAAGCTTCATCAAGGAAGTTGGTTCTTATTGCCAACATTGTGAGGTCACCGGTCACCACACAAGGGAGTGTCCTCTTCCTAACCGACCTTCTCCAAAGTTGCCTATTAATTACAAATCTAATTTCAATGATCATTATTATCTCTTAAGTAAAGTAGAGGGCAAGGTGAAGGCTAGGTTCATCGGCAAAGACATGAAGGGCATGAAGGGGAAGCTCCCCAAGCAACTTTGGGTCCCAAAGACACTTGTATCACACATACAAGGACCTAAGTTGGCTTGGGTGCCTAAAGTTAAAAATTGAATTCATGTGTGTAGGTGAACTACAAAGCCGGAGGAAAGCATTGGGTACTCGATAGCGGGTGCACCCAACATATGACCGGCAATGATGTATGTTCACCACCATAGAAAACCCCGGCAATCATGAACAAGTCACCTTTGGTGATAACTCTAAGGGAAAGGTAATTGGGTTAGGTAAAATTGCTATTTCAAATGACTTATCTATTTCTAATGTTTTGTACGTTATGTCACTTAGTTTTAATTTACTTTCTATTGCACAACTATGTGATCTTGGACTAACATGCACATTTAGCAAAAATGATGTTGTTGTGAGTAGTGAAACAAGCCAATACATAGTCTTCAAAGGATTTCGGCATGGACACCTCTACCTAGTAGACTTCTCCAACAAGCATGCTAGCTTGACCACTTGTCTCTTCACTAAGACAAGCTTGGGTTGGCTATGGCACCGACGCATAGCGCACATAGGGATGAGCAAACTCAAAAAGTCATTCAAGCTTGGGATGGTGACCGGCGTGAAGGATGTTACATTTGAGAAGAACAAGCTTTGTAGCGCTTGTCAAGCCAGGAAGCAAGTTGCTTCACACCACCCAATGAAGACAATGGTGTCAACCTCCAAGCCACTTAAACTACTCCACATGGACCTCTTCGGACCGTCTACATATCAAAGCCTTGGCGGTAACCTCTATTGTCTTGTTTTAGTTGATGACTACTCTCGCTATGCATGGACGTTATTTCTAGGTGACAAAAGTAAAACTCCGGAAGTGTTCAAGACCTTCGCCAACCGCGCTCAAAGGGAATTTCAACTTCCCATCATCAAGGTCCTGAGTGACAACGACACCGAATTCAAGAACTACAACATTGGGGAGTGGTGTGACCGTGAAGGCGTGAAGCATGAGTTTTTGGCCAAATACACCCCTCAACAAAACAGTATCGTTGAGAGGAAGAACAAGACTCTCATCACTCTTGCACGAGCAATTCTTGATGACTACGGCACGTCAGAGAAGTTTTGGGCCGAAGCAATCAACACGACGTGCCATGCCGCAAATAGGGTCTACCTACATCGACTACTTCAAAAGACCCCATACAAGCTTCTCATTGGGAGAAAGCCCAACATCTCCTACTTTCGAGTCTTTGGATGCAAGTGCTACATCTACCGCAAGAAAAGGCTCAGTAAGTTTGAAAGAAGATGTGATGTTGGTATATTCCTTGGTTATGCATCAAACTCAAAAGCATATCGAGTATTCAACCAAACCTCCTGTTTAGTTGAGGAAAGTTGTGATGTTGAGTTTGATGAGACTAATGACTCCCAAGAGGAGAGTTTTGGTCATGATGAAATAGATGATGAGTCTCTACGAGAAGCCATGAAGAACATGACCATTGGAGACATCAAGCCTGAAGTTGAGGAGAGCCATGATCAAGGGGGGGGGGGGCTTCAAGTTCCAACAACAAAACCTCTATGGCGCCTCAAGTTGACGAAGAAGAGAAGGATGATCCATTGCCGACTCAAGACTCACAAGCCCAACAACATCAAGAAGAAGAAGAAGTCCATGATCAAGTACAACCACAAGAGGAGCAACACACATCAGCATTGCCAAGTGCTTCACAACCACTTATGAGGCATGGACGCATCTCCAAGGCGCATTCGATGGATCAAATCATCGGAAATCCATCAAGGGGTGTAAGTACACGTTCTCGCCATTTCGCTTCATTTTGTGAGAACTACTCGTTTGTTTCATGTGTAGAACCCACTCACATTGAGGAAGCACTCCAAGACCCAAATTGGGTGATGGCCACGCAAGAAGAACTCAACAACTTCATCCGCAATGAAGTTTGGGTTTTGGAGGAGCGACCCAAGGACAAGAACGTCATCGGAACAAAGTGGGTGTACCGCAACAAACAAGACGAGAATGGCGTTGTGGTCCGCAACAAGGCAAGACTTGTGGCCAAAGGGTTCTCGCAAGTTGAAGGACTAGACTTTGGGGAGACATTTGCTCCGGTCGCCCGGCTAGAAGCCATCCGTATACTTCTTGCCTTTGCATCACATCAAAATATTAGACTTTGTCGAATGGACGTGAAAAGTGCCTTTCTTGACGGTTACATTAACGAGCTTGTTTATGTTGAACAAACTCCCGGGTTTGAAGATTCGAGGAATCCTAATCATGTGTATAGGTTGCACAAGGCGCTCTATGGGCTCAAGCAAGAACCTAGGGCGTGGTATGAACGACTACGAGATTTCTTGATCATGCAAGGATTCAAGATCGGGAGGGTGGACACTACACTCTTCACCAAAGACATCAACGGAGATTTGTTTATTTGTCAAATTTATGTTGATGATATTATTTTTGGTTCAATTAACAAAGCTTTTAGCCATGAGTTTGGCAAAATGATGTCTAGGGAATTCGAGATGTCAATGATTGGAGAGCTCAACTTCTTCCTTGGATTTCAAATCAAGCAACATTAAGAGGGGACCTTCGTCTATCAAGAGAAGTACACCAAGGACCTCTTGAAGAAATTTGAGATGGGAGATTGTAGCTCAAGAAGCACTCCAATGGCAACAAATTGTCATCTCGACGCGGATAAGGACGGTAAACCTATTGACCAATCTAACTACCGTTCTATGATTGGTTCATTGCTTTATCTTACCGCATCTAGGCCCGATATAATGTTTAGTGTATGCTTGTGTGCTCGCTTTCAAGCGGCACCTAAAGAATCGCATAGGAAGGCGGTCTTTAGGATACTTAGTTATCTTATGAATACCCCTAGTGTGGGCTTGTGGTACCCTAAAGGTGCAAAATTCCACCTCTTGGGACACTCGGATTCGGACTTTGCCGGATGCCGCGTGGATCGCAAGAGTACCTCCGGTGGGTGCCACTTGCTTGGGCGTTCCCTAGTATCTTGGTCTAGCAAGAAGCAAAATTCCGTCGCCTTGTCCATGGCGGAAGCGGAATATATAGCGGCCGGTGCATGTTGTGCCCAAATTCTTTATATGAAATAAACCCTTTTGGACTTTGGTATTAAACTTGGTTGTGTGCCTCTCCTTTGTGACAATGAATGTGCGGTTAAGATAGCTAAAAACCCCGTTCAACACTCCCGCACTAAGCACATTGATATTCGCCATCATTTCATGAGGGACCATGAAGCTAAGGGAGACATCTCATTGCGAGGTGTTAGGTCCGAAGAACAATTGGCAGATATCTTCACTAAACCACTCGATGAGAAAACTTTTTCTAGGCTAAGAAGTGAGTTAAATGTGCTAGATTCAACGAACGTCATGTAAGAATGCACTTCATATAGGTCTTGCCTAACTCTCAAAGGATAGGGGTGAGCAAGGGTTAGCTTGGGATGGAGGTTCTTTTGGGGTTTCCCAAGGCTTGGAGAGTGGCTCTCCCTGAAGAAGCCTTTGAAAGGTTCAAATTTGGCAAGATAGATTTATTTTATGCCTTGCATGATGCCTGCCATATAGACTTGTAATTTCTTGCATTATAAAATGTTTGGCATTGCATACGGTAGATTGTCACAAAGGGGAACCCACCTCATGAGAAAGAGACTTGTTTGAAATGCAATATCTCAACTCATATGTGGTGGAATGAACAAAATGTTAGGTGCGTTAATGCCTAGAGGAACATGCTCTAAAAAAATAGAAGTCTTCATACTCTAGCTCACAAAGCATGGGCCTTACATTTTATTTGGATAATTTCCTTCCCGTTTTCTTCGGTGTTCTATTCGCTTTAAGGCTTAGCCAAGTTATTGGCATATTAGTATTTTTGAGGGGTCAGGGGTTGCCCAAAAAAAGTCCTAAGACATGTGTTTCTCATTGTTTGTTTGTTTGGTCAAAGGACATATATGAAATGCTGCTATTTTGTAGTCATCGGATTATCCGATGCTTAGGTCAGACCATCATCGGATCAGCTGGTGTTCAAAAGCCAAGAGTAAGACCAGTCAGCAACACAAATCAACCGACACGTTCATTTGGAAAAAACATCGGTCCATCCGGTGTTCACAATTCTGGAACTGTGATGAATTCCACCGATGATATTCCCTTCCACGTCGTACCATCCGGTGTCAATGGCACCTTTTTGAATACCCTTACTGTGACATTCGACCGATGCTATCTCTTTGCACGTCGGTCCATCCGATGTCAATGGTGCCTTTTTGAATACCCTTACTGTGCCATTCGACCGATGCTTCTAACGTTTAAAGTCGGTCCATCCGGTGTTAAATTTTTGGCTAAGGTTCTGGACCCACTATTTAAACGCCGCCTCGCCTTCCTCCCTTCTCTCTCCCCGATCCCGACTCACCCGCAACTTCACCACCGCCGCCACTCCTCTCGCCCTGCGCCACCGCCGCTCTCCGGTCGCCGCCACCGCCCTCCGGCCGCCGCCGCCGCCCTACGGCCGCCACCGCACCACAGCAGCGCCGCCGCCATCCAAAGCAGCCACGTCGCCGCCGCTGCTTCCATCACCGCAGCCGTCGCTGCCGCTCCACCCAAGCGCCGCCGACTGCCGCTCGTGCACCACCGCCGCCCAGCCACACCACCGCCACCCTCTGCGTCAATGGTACCTCCAACGGTCGCCGACGCTAGGGTTTCCAGCCGCGTCAATCTTCATGTCGCCGTTTCGTGCATTTGACGTCTTTGACTTCATTCACGCGCCCGATCGCAATGGCTCGTGACAAGAAGAACAAGGGCAAGGCCATTGCGGATCCGACTGCAAAGAAGCAGAAGCTCTCGAAGGAGGAGAAGAAGGCGTTGATGGCCGCTCGCGCCGCCGAGGAGCGAGAGCGTGTCTGAGGAGGATCATTAAAGATCCGCGAGGCTCGTCCGAGGCAGCCTCCTGTGATAGATGAGTCCGAGGCAGAAGAAGAGCCGGAAGTGCCACTCGTTCGCCGGCGTTCAACCAGGACCCATGGGGGTCCTCCCGCGGCAGCACCACGTCCGAGACCGACTGCTGCCGATCGTCGTCAGGACAGGGAGGCCTAGAGAGCCATCTACGAGATGGACACCAACGTTTGTGTTGGTGAAAGTGTCCGGTTCACAGATTACCGAAAGATGAAGCCCAAGCAGCTAAGAAGACTCAGATGGAGTGTTCTGCTTGAGGAGTGGTACCTGCAGCCCAGAGAGGAACTTGTGGACAGTCGTTTCTGGACCATGACACAGGCGTCTCTATACGAGACCTATAGACGCCGAGGCCACAAGCTATTCCAGCACAACTTCTTGTACTGGGATCAGCTTGTCCTGGCAGCAGAGACGGAGATTCGCCCCTTCTTTGCGAGGTACAGAGGACTTGTGGAGCTGGTGTCCTACGAGAGGAGTGCCTATGTGGAGGACTGGGTCCTCGTATTCTACGCCCCCCTCTATGTCTCTGAGGGCCGCAGGTCTATAGACTTCATGTTCATGGGCCAGCACTATCACTTGATGAGGCAGACGTTGGCACATCTGCTAGGAGTGGACCTGCACGACACTTGCGTGCATGAGAGGGTATATGGTCAGGCAGACCCGCTGAGGAGGCCGCTCACTGGAGGAGTGGCACCACCACTGGAGGAGATCCGCTCTTTGTTTGGACCAACCTTCTCTCCAGACCAGCCGTGGGTACCGGCACTACTGACTCCTGCTGCGCGCACACTGCACCTTGCCTTGCACCGCACGCTTTTGCCGAGGTCAGGATACTTAGAGGGGTTCACCAGCCTGCAACAGACCCTCCTGTTCTACATCATGAAGGGGATGGAGTTTGATATTGTGGACGTCGTCATATGCGAGATAGAGGATGTGATCACTGACAGAGTTGGCATGATGAGGCAGCTTGTGTATGGACACTGGATCAGCTACCTGCTCTCCATGATGGTCCCTGAGGAGTCCGCCGTGCATGACCGTCTCACTGACGAGAGTGTCACACGGTTTAGCCACTACCGTGCTCCAGCTCCTGGAGACCACTGCCTTGGCCGTCCAGTCGAGCGTCAGGTCCGAGCTCGGCTATCTGAGGAGGACTTGTCGGATCTAGAGAAGGAAGATGAGAGGCTGGCAGAGGCAGAGGCTCAGGGTGAGGACCTGCAGCATATATGGTCCGAGAGCGACACAGATGACAGTGTTGAGGAGTACTTCCCAACTCCTCCCTCACCCAGGCAGCACGACGCGGAGGCTGGAGGCTCTACAGTGCCACCCCCTACTCCACCTCCCGTCACAGAGGCACAGGTCTCTCAGCCGTCAGAGCTCACCTCACTTCTGCAGCAGATGGTTGAGCAGCAGCGCTTGGACCGGCTTGCAGTAGAGCAGGCCCGAGCTGAGCAGGCAGCACGACTTCTGGAGCTCCAGCAGCAGCAGCAGGAGATGCATCGCCAGATCACCCGTGAGAGGTGAGAGGACACTGACCGGCTGACTGGGCTGATCGACCAGATGCACCAGTGCTCCCTCGACCACCAGCAGCAGACGCAGCAGGCGATGATGGGCATTCTGGGGTTGATCACCAACCTCTACACCCAGACCGGGATTGCCATGCCATCGCAGCTGCCAGGCGTTGCTCCCCCACCACCTGTCCTTGCTCCAGCTGCAACTCCGGTGCCGACCACGCCGATCCCATCGATCAGCATGTCTCCACTGCTGGCTCCAGGTGCACCGATCCACTCTCCACTGCCGGCTACGACGTTGTTCCAGCAGATGCCGGCATCCGTCGTCAGTGCCCCCTTGCCAGCAGCTACTACTCAGCAGGCACCGACGGCGGCTCCTATGGCTCCGACAAATCCTTCCACCTCTACTCTAGGCAGCAGCTCCGATGATAGCACTCCCGACGGTGACATGTTCGTCATCGCGCCTAGTACTCAGGGTCCTTAGGCACTCGTATCCCTTTTTGGTGTCTTGATGCCAAAGGGGGAGAAGAGTTAGAGAAGAGTCAGGGGGAGGATAGCTTAGTCTCAGGGGGAGTGTCCTAGCCTTAGGGGGAGTTTACCTATATCATCTTTTGTAATTCGATGTTTTTGCTACTCATTTGGTGTTTATTGAGTACTCTTAAGTTATTAATCGATTGAGCTTATTTGGTGTTATGATCACTTATTCACTTGAGTTATTCCTTGATTGAGCTTTCAAATTCATTACTATCAAGTGTGATAACCTAGTATTCATTGCATATCCTCTTAAGTTTCGTACTATCAAATTCATTACTATTGTGCTTTAATTGTTGTGTTGTCATCAATCACCAAAAAGGGGGAGATTGAAAGCATCTAGGCCCCCATGAGGTATGGTTTCAGTGATTAATGACAACCATTGGATTTTACTAATGAATATGTGGATGCAAGGTCTCCCATATCACTCAATCAAACGAAATTTATATGAACATCAATATCAACTACTAATCATTGGAGACCCATATACAATCAATTTATGAGATCAATCAATGTTGTGAAGATAAGAAGTAAAAGCTCTTATGTCAAAGTCATTCAACCATAATTGATGACACTTAATGCTTGACAACAATCAGAAGTACATTTCTAACAAATGTCTAAGAGGTCAATCGAGCAAAGTTCAAAAGAATCACTTAGAAACAACTCGAAGCAAACAAAATCAACTCACCGGATCAACCGATGTTTCCAGAGAACAACACGTCGGTCGAGTTGGTTTAGCAGAAGAAGAAGACCTCAAAACAAAGTACTCACTGGCTCATCTGATGTTAAGGTCTAAGCTACATCGGTCCATCAGTACAGTTTGCAATATCCTTAGACCAAGTGTAGCACCGGATCATTCGATGTACAGAAATATACACATCGGTCAATCACTCCAGTAAGCATCAAGTTTGAGCCAATTCTGGAGGAAGAGCCACCGGATCAACCGATGAGAAGACAAGTGCAACAACGGTCATATCTGACACAATGACGTCATCTAAAGTGAACTTGACCGATGATAACTAAAGGGGAGGCATCGGATCATCCGGTGTTCGCAGAAAAGTTTTGTCACCCTACTTTTCCAACGACTATTTCGTGGAGGCTGGCTATAAATACCCCCTAAACCTGTCAAATCGACTAGTCTTGATCACCAGACATAATCTACACATCCACAAGCATTCAGGACCAAGAGCCATCACTTCTACATCATTTAGATCACTTACACACCAAGAGATAGGCTAGAACTAGCTAGAGAGAGAGCTTGTGTGCCTCCATTCTTGGTGAGTGGAATCTCTAGGGTAGTGAGAGCCTTAAGGGAGTGTCCCTTGGTGTTTGTAACTGAGAGAGACCTCCGGAGCTTGCCAAGAGGATTGTGGAAGCCCGAAGGATCAAAGTTGTACAAGGCTTGAGCTCCACCTTGCCAAGGTTGGCAAACGGAGAAGAATAGTGAAGATCCCTAGTCTCGGTGACTTGGGTGTGGCTATACCCTTTGGTGGGTGCCACAACGTGGATGTAGGAAGATCTTGACGATCTTGCCGAACCACGGGATAAATCCTCGTGTCTCCTCGGGAGTTTGCATCCCCTTCCTCTCCCTTACATTTATGCATTTTATATACCGCGAAGTTGCTATTTACTTCAATGCATAGATCATTTGCGTAGGGAATTGGGCTTTTAGGAATTAAGTTTTATTGGTTAGATTTTTGAAAAGAAGCCCAATTCACCCCCCCCTCTTGGGCATTCGATCCTTACAGAGTGACATCTACAACACTCTCCATGGGCATGTCCAAGGTACCCAAGACTGGAAACAATAGATGGACGCTCAATTCACCAACTTCAACTCCACGCCACAACAACAACACGCTGATCTCGCGCCATACTTCCGTCATCAAGGGTTCAACCCTCATCACGGAGGTGAGTGAAGAACAAGCTTGGGGGAGGACCCCGCTTGAGGTAAATTGTATGAACCCCTTTGCATATTTGTTTTCCATTCACCCATCATCCACCTTCCATAATATATATATATATATATATATATATATATATATATAAGTAGTATAGATTTGTTTTCAAATAAAATAAAAGATGTGTGGTAAGAATGACTTGGAATTCACATAGATGAAATGGAATACTTGCTCCGTTTTAATTTTCCTAAGTCCCTAGCTTACAACTTACAACTCTCCAACATATTGCTCTCATTGGCTAAAATTGCTTTTGCCTTGATTTGGAAATTGTGGGCTGCAAAAGCTTGATAGGGCTGCTATTCTTAGTTTGAAAGTTAAACTTGGATTTCCGGAGAAAATTCTAAAAATATTGAAGTTACTCTCATTTGATTGGAAATACCTACGGAAGTCATATGATACATTACATTGATAGACCATATGCATATGCTATTTGTCTTCATATTGAGCTTTGCCAAACTAGTATAGACCTATGTGAGATTTTATTCATTGCTTTTTGATTTCATGTCTTCACTTGCTCATGCTGTACTTCTTCACTAGAAGTAAACAAATCCCATCATACCACCATTCCACAATAAAAAGAGAAACTCATCATGCTTAGTACTCTCTCAAAATTTATTGAATAAATGGGGAGTAGAAGACATGGCTACAAGAAAAATAAAATACATGCTTACATCATAAGCATGAGAAAAAAGAGAGAAGAAAAGTAGCCATGTTTCATCTCTGCAAAATAAGAGAGTCCACTCAAAAATGAGTTATCTCAAATATCCACATCCAGTCCAGTTCATCACACATGCACAAGTCCTGAATCAAATAGTTTTGAATTGATTTCTCCTAAGACTATCTTTTTTTATTTAACAATATTATGTGTTGCAAATATGCCTACTATATTCCCTACAAAGCTCCACAAACAAGCCTTCTTTAGAGGTAGGATGAATTTAGGAAAAATGCCTTGGTGCGGACATATTTCCACTACACATAAAGGAGAGACCGTGAGAATCAAATTTAGATACTTAAAATCTAAATTTAACTCTCCGGAATTTGAGTGGAAATTGTTTTCTAGGGAATGTGTGCTCCATTTGTTGTTCTATTTTTCAACCGCCCATGAATAGGAGATGGCATGAGCCCCATAATGACTTAGGATGGATGAAGTACCATGCCGATTTTTGCAATACTAGGTAGAGTATTTTGTTGTGCACATTGTACTTTTGAAAAGTAGAACATTGTAGCAACTCCTAATGATCCTAAAGTCTTGACATTGCTCGGGACGAGCAAAGGATAAGCTTGGGGGGGGGGGTTGTTGACGGCTATTATATATCAATTTCACCCGTCCATTATGTGAAGGAATTGTCATTTCTTGCACACATCACCTTTCTATTTAACCTATTTCCACTTGTCCTTGGAGAAATAGTGCATGCATGGAATTATTGCAAGAAATGAGGAAAAAGAGGGGGAGCAATCCTATAAAATACTATACCAGCAAATCAAGCAACGACATGTGGCACCTCATGGATCAAATGGCCAACAAAAAAGTATCTGAGGCTATCCCACGGTGTAGCACACATATCAAAGGGATGGGACCCACCTGACAGGACCTGGAGAAAGCACACGAGAAATGGTGCAGAGACCAGGTCGGCCGACCCCCTAGTCGGCCGACTTGGTCCTGGCGCCAAACTTGGTCATTCGCAATGTCTTGGCTCCTGTAGGCTTGAAGATGTCTGTGGTAACTGATTCACGCGCTTTTGGTGGCGGGAACAGACCCTTCTCCACCTATAAATTGGACCCCCTACCCTCACTTCATACACACACCACTTGAGTATTCATCCATTGTATACACTATCCTCCATAGGTTTAGAGGAGTTTATGTTGAAGAGAGGAGAGCCTCTAGTCCATAGTGTAAGTAGGAGAGGAGTAGAAGGAGTCTCTTTCCAATTCCTAATGGGGAAAGGTATGGCTCTCATATTCCTATTTGTATTTGTTACTTTGCTCTTAATAAGATTTTATCTTTAGTCTTCTATTGTTCATATACTTGGATGAAGCGTTTCTTGATTGATTGTGGATTCCATATATGTGGTGGGAGTAGTATTTATGATATGACATATCATTCTCTTTATATCCTAAACACTACAAACCCCCACTATAGTCTAATTAGCTATGACATAATTATGTTAATATGAATCACTTATGCTATGTATTAACATTGGTTCAAGGATTATTTAGTTCATTGCCTTAGGATGGCTTGTGCCTAGGCTCTTAAGGCAATTATTTAATATGCTAGCATGGTGGTAGGATATATAAGTAGCGCTGAATGTCTCGTAGACCAATGGATTGAAGAGGCAGGCAGTAGGTGGTGACAGCCTTATTTGTCCTTTGTAATCCTCCACATTCGGCTATGCCACAGGCTCTTGGCTGGAGTCGTCCTAGTGTTGTTAGGGGTAAGCCCGTACCCGATATGTTAATCCACTTAGCATGAGAATTCATAATTAATATGATCATTAGTAACTAACTTAGGCTATGTATATGTACATTAGAAGCACAGTAGGAGTATCTACCTAACTCTTAGCCTAGTCCCTCTTTACCTCATTTAAACCCCTTAGGATTGAATGCTCTTGTGTCTATCACAGTACGTCCAAATTATCATTTATCCATCCTTGCTAGAACCCTACCTAGACCAACCTATCCTCTCCTCTGGATGATTGCTTTGCTTCCACCTAGCCTTTCTGGAAGAATATAAATGACACCCTGTGGGAATACTCTAAAAGGGGAAATGCTACATTGATAGATTTCGTGCGTTTGCGGATTTATATATGTGATTTAAGAACTATCAACAAGCATTTCTGGCACCATAGCTAGAAATGATTTCTTAGTAGTGCATAGGAAATATCAACAACGACGCCAGAGCAGTCCGCTCTAGCACCTCCCAGGGGGCCCGCCATCGACGTCCCAGCACGTCGGTGATAGTAACAGGCGCTGATTCGTGAGTACACACTCTCGTCCTGCTCTTGTTGCTAATAGGGTTTTCATGTGATAAACTTTATACGGGGTCCCGCTGTCGAAGTTGGTACACGTCGGTGGTGGACGACGCCGGAGCAGCAGCTCTGACACCTCCTAGGGGGCCTACCGTCAATGTCCCAGCAGGTCGAGGATAGTATCAGGCGCTGATTCGTGAGTACGCTCTCGCGTCCTGCTCTTGTTGCTAATATGGTTCTCTTGTGGTAACCTGTATACAAGGGGCCTACTGTCGAAGTTCCTACAATGATGGTGGGCGACGCCAGAGCAGCCAGCTCCAGCACCACCCAGGGGGCATGCCATCGACATTTCGACAACAATGGTGCGCGAAGCTCTAGCAGCCTGCTCCAGCACCACCCGGGGCCCCGTCATCGACATTTTGGCAACGATGGTGGGCGACACCGGAGCATCCAGCTATGGCACCACCCAGGGGCCTGCCATCAACATTTTGACAATGATGGTGGGCGACGCCATAGAGCCAACTCCAGCACCACCCAAGGGGCCTGCCATCAACATTTCGACAACAATGGTGGGCGATGTCGTGGCATCCAACTCCGACACCGCCCAAGGGGTCTATCGTCAACATTTTTGCAATGATGGTGGGTGACGTCGGAGCAGCCAGCAACGGCACCACCCAGGGGGCCTGCCGTCGATATTTCAACAACGATGGTGGCCGATGCCGGAGCAGCCAGCTCTGACACCACCCGAAGGCCTTCCATCAATGTTTCGACAACGATGGTGGGCGACGCCGGAGCAGCTAGCTCCGGCACCACCCAGGGGGCCTACCGTCGATGTCTCTACTGAGACAAAGCTTGGCTACCCTGAAGGGGCCCCCACCAAGGTCATCTACCCAAACTACCCTGCACCACTAGAGCCCCGTCGAAGACATCCTGTGATCAAGTGGTAGGTGTGCCCAGCAACCCAGCCACATCTATCAGGGGGCTCTAAGGTGGTTCCATAGGCATGACGTCAGGTGACGGCGGATCGCCCATGTCAATTTTGCGATCGTTGGTTACTAAAAAACTAATGAAGTCGGCAAAGTTCTTCAGGCGCTTACGCTGCTAGGAGCCCGGGTGAACAAGATGGGAAGCACAAGACACGTCCAAGAAGCCAAACATGAATTCAAACTCATTGAAGAAACTTTACAAAGGAGTGAGCCCCGGATACAAAGGCGTCCCTGCCTAGGAGCCACCGGCCTCAATCTCTCGCCAATTGTGTGGCGACATGGTTGTCGGCATCCTTCACTTCTACCATCGCCACCTCTTCTTGCTCCACGACGGGGCCCTCGAATACCGGGTCTAGAGGTATCCTCGGATACCGACTCTGGTAGCACACAAGAACGTGGGATGCCTCCGTCGCCGCCAGTGCTCTACCCTCACCTACTTGACTATGGGCCAGCTGTTGCTCCTATAGATCGAGCTCTCCAGTGCAACACTCTAAAGTCTACTCCCGAGCCCAGACGCCAAGCTCTAGCAGGAGGAGTTCCTGGCTCTCAGCTAGGTGCTACTCCTGGTCCTGCACCAGGTTGCTTTGATGCGTGAATGAAGCCTGTCCTGATCTACCTCAGCCTGAGTCCTCATCTCCTAGGTTGCCGCCTCTTGCTCAGCAACAGCGACCTCCTGCTCAGCAGCAGCGGCCTCGCGGCATCCCAGGGTCACTCGAAGCTCTTCAAGGGTGCTGAGGTGGGCGTTAGTTGCCCGATTGGTTGCCTTTGTGTTGTCCAAAATCTTCTGGGATGCTGCGTCCATGGCATTCACCAGGCGGCGCCTCAACTACAGCTCCTCACTCTCCTTCTTGTACTTCTCCTTCACATGATTGATCCAGGACCTCAGAGGGTCCTCCTAGGCCCGGAGGCGCTTGTCTTCAGCTCGCAGCTTCTCCCACACTGTGACAAGGACTCCATGAACTCTACGGAGGTTGTACTACACCAAGTTGATGCTGGACTGCGCTTAGTCGATGATGTCAAGGCTCCAGTTCTGCTGAAGCTATGGAGGGTCGCCCATTGATCAGCTCGGGAACCTCTTCTCCCTGTGGTGAAAAGGCAAGGCCACCAGCGCCAGGGGCCTCGACGCCAGGAATTGAGCGGAAGTTTTGGCACCACTCGAAGTGGCAGCACCACCATCGCCTGAGGTGCCACCTGCTGGAACAACAGCCTCAGGGGCCAGGCCCTTGGCTTGCTAAGTGGACTCCAGCATTACCTCCATAACGGCGGCCGGAGGTGCTTCACTACTCGTGCCAGGCTCGGACGCTGGAATGTCACTCCCTTGTACCGGCTTGGCAAGATGCTCTACCAATGCAGCCATGGCCCCCTGGGCCGACATCGAAGCATTCAAAGGGCATCACCACAACAACTGAAGGCCTATAGACTGAAATCAAAGCCTATTCAAACAATAAGAACAGATGAGACAATAATGCAAGCTTTGGTAAGAATGCCTTACCAACATCCCCGGAAGCTCCAGCAAGCATCGACTTTTGGCGTCTCTGAGGCTGCAGGCTCTGCTAACGATGTGGCAGGCAGGGTCGATCTAATTGCGCCTCCACTAGAACTATCGACACTGCTGCCAGCCCGCATCGGCATGTCTCCAGCAACTCCAATGGCACAACTTCCATAGCCTCCTCTAGAGCCACCGCAGACATCTGTTGCCAATCCTAGGGAAAGGTCACTAGTGGATCGAGGCCTTTTGGACTGAGGCTCCATGGGTGTAGCACTCTAGGAGCCCTCTCCGGCACCTTGAACTGCACCGGTGGTGGAGATGCTGGTTGGTGCACTAGCCGCAATTGATTGCGGACTCATCGCTTAGCAGACTGGGCCTCCACCCGAAGAACCGCCAACACCCGAGGCGTAGGACCGGCATTCCATTGAACATGTACTTGGGGTAGAGAGTGTCCTTGGCGGAGCCCTCGACAGCGACCGAGGGCGTTTGTCCTTCGCGACCTCGACCACCAGCGACTTCCCTTTCCCAGTATCAGGGACCGGCGCTTTGCCTTTCCCGCTGTCAGAGGACGGGACTTCCACCCTCGATGCTTCGGTACCTGGAGCAGGTGCAGACTCCTAAGGAGTGTTCGAGATGATTAGGCCGCAGATCCCGTCTCCAACCTGTCGTGGCACAAGGCCAAACGCGTCCAGGTTGGGCATCTCCCTCAGGATCTTGGCTCTGAGGTCCCAAACCGATCAAAGAGGCGGACATGGCCGCGGGAGAGTGAAGACGTATGAAGACAACAGGTCATCACACACCTTGGACATCACGGCGAACACCTCCTCCGGGGTCATCTCCATGTCACGACCCCTAACCAGCCTGGTGCCATCCTACAGCCTGAAGTATAGCCACGCTGCACGGAATTGATGCTGGAGGGGGGCCAAGCGTCGATGCACAAAGTCTGCCAACACCATCAATGACGACAAACCATGATCCGCCAGGTATCGGATCCTCTCCATCACTAGGGTATACTTCAGCTCCAACGTCGGGCGCTCCTCCCAATTCTTGTTCCTAAGCACCGGCTAGTCGGAGGGTAGGACCATGTGATCATGGGCATCGGCATGTAGGATCACCTAGTCACCCCTCCATCCGTCCCACTATTGAGGGTCCTTAAGTGCCATATTTAGACCATCAATTCACCCCATAATGTGCACAAAAGAGAAACACAACATAGTGGTAGGGTTAAAAACTAACCAATTCCACAAGTGTTGGTGTTTATTTGTATGTTGGTGAATTTAGACCCAAAATACCAAGACATGCGGGGAGTAATCCATAAAATTGGATTTCGACAAATCATCCAATGCCACATGTCATCACATGGATCAAATGGCCCACAAACAGAAGTATCCGAGGCCATCCAACAGTGTAGCACCCATATCAGTCAATGGGACCCACCTGGAAGTCACCCTGAGGAAGCACACTAGAAATGGTTTCTATACGGCCGACTAGGGGGTTCGGCCGAACCCTTCCTGGCGTCAAACTCGGTCATCTTCCACGTGTCGACCCTCTATGATGCCCTGATCACAATAAAGGTTGATTCGTGCGCATTTTGTGGCGGGAACCGACCCTTCTCCCCCCTATAAATAGAACCCCACAGCTCAATTCACACACACACCAAAAGTTGAGAATAGAATACCACTCCTAAGGTTTAGAGTCGTCATAGCGGCTGCCAAGTAGAAGGAGAGTGTGGTGAGAGTTTAGGAGAAGGAGGCTAGGGCTTGTCAAGTCTCTCTTCTACACTTGCATCCCTACAAAGGTGTACTCAAATCAAGTAAGCTCTTTGTGAATTCAATTCAAGTTTGATTCTCAATTCATAGTAGTTTGCACAAGTAGTTACGTGTGGGTTCATTGGTTTAATTTATTAAAGGTTTTAGTTGTAGCTTTGTGTTCGAAACAACTAGAGTGTGATTTAGAATGTAAGTGTGGTGCTTAGTTTAGAAATCACTAGTGAATATCTCGTAGACCCAGAGATTGAAGAGGTAGGCAGTAGGTGGTGACAGCCCTATCTGTCCTATGTAATCCTCCACATTCGGTCGTGCCATAGCCTCTTGACGAGACTCGTCCTAGTATTGCTAGGGCTAAACCCGCGCTCGAAGCAAGCAGCTACCGCAAATTCTTTTGAATTAGAATCAATACTTTGAATTCCTCTCTCTTCCTTGCCTACCAAACCACTTTGTGTCCCTGGGTGAATTAGTTCGTAAGATTACACACACGTTCCTTGGATTTGATACCCTTGGAATACTCTCTTCACTACAGGAATATCGATCAATTATGACAGCTGAAGCCGGCGTAATTAAGGACTAAACCGACGTAAGTTACTTAATTACATTGGTTTTTCCTTAATTATGTCACCGGCTGGCCGACGTAGCGGTTTGGACGTAATTAAGGTAACTTACGTCGGTCGCTGACGTAAGGTATCTTAATTACGTTGGTATGTAGCAGCCGACGTAAGTCACTTACCTGGATGGGCCGCGAGCTGGCAGGAGTACTTATGTCGGCCACTGCAAGCCATAAGTTACTGGGTGTAACTTACGTCGGTTGAGCCAAACCGACATAAGTTAAGTAATTTAACTTACGTCGGTCATGACAATTTTTGTGTGCTTGTTGATTTTTATCTGTGATGTAGGAAATGTCAACAAGAATTTCTTGCGCCGTTGCTTTGGAACGGTTGCTATTAACCTTCGAACCTTGTTCACCCTTGTATCTATCCATATTATCTTTCGTTTTCTTACCACCACCACACATATGGAGCAGCCCACCATTCTTTCATATTCTGCCCCAAAGGGCAAGTTCTGTGAGCCACCACCGTCGACGAAACCCATTTGTTCTACTAGCTATTAACTTTGCCCTGGCTTTATAGTCATGGTTCGGGAGCCATCCTTCTTAGGAACGTATTGTGAAAACCCTTACCACCATCTAAGAGAGTTCGAACAATTGTGTTCATGCCTTCTAATCAAGAGTATGCGAAACAATGGTACGATCATAACATTAGGAAAATAAACACAAATTTGAGAGAACTAGGAGACAAATTCTGTCTTGCTTTTTTTTCAATTGCTCGAACTGTTTCCTTATTGAAGGAAGTACTATGCTTCCATCAGATGGAAAAGGAATCGATAGGTGCAGCTTGGGATAGATTTTCTCTTTTGAGAAATTCTGGCCCATATTTGTCTATCCCTGATCCGTTGCTTTTGCAACACATCAATATGGGATAGAACAAAGAGTCTGCCCTACATCTTGAAATCACGGCTCGAGGATCTTTCCTCCATAAGACACTGGAAGAAAGGAAGGAACTTCGAGACCAAATTCTAGAAAATTCTCCCTTCATTATGGGTCTTAATGAGCCCCTTCATGAGGAAGCAATGTCAAGATCCAAGGATAAATCCATGGACAAGGAAGAACCTATCTCTTGCTTATCTTAATCCTTGCCGGAGGGATCCTCTCCCGAACCCGAAGCTTTGAATGAAGAAGAAATTCAACCTTCAACGGTTCCCTTCTACTTCGAGGAGGAGATATTTGAAGATTTTGGAAATACCTCAGAGTACTATTATCATAGGAAACCATCATTGCCATTAACTCCACCTGACCCACCTGATGGAGCGTTCATCCAACAGACGGTCAAGGAGTTAACCTCTATTCTAAGCAGGGAATGGACTGCAGAAATTGAGCATTCACCCGAAATTCTTCGAATGACCTCACCTTTGGCAACCATTCTATGCTTTATTAGAGGAACACTAATGAAGTTCCTATACAACAACACTATTGGAGCAAATGTCAATTCTGATTCTTTTGCTCTCGTCATTCTAGGCGATGTGCCATTGGCACCAACATGTAAATCCTTCCGAGATTCTTTCGGAAACATCCTTGAAGGATTCGGGGTTTTGCAACAAGTGTCTATAAGACACAAAGATGTTGAGGGAGTCCTAGATTTCCATGTGTTCGAAATTCAAGATCTCGACATTATGATTGGGATTCCCATTGTGAATTTTTTTATGGAAGTTCCTTTGGAAGGAAACCTCAATGTCAAACTTGGAGGAGAGAAATTCTCAATTCCTATCCTGTGTTCCAAAAACACATCCACAAAATCTCCCATCCAAGATTACCCTTTAGAGGAGGTTAGAACTCTTCAATTCTTAGCTCCCCCTAAAATTGAAGGAGAAGAAGATTTCATCCAGGAGGAGGATGAATTTTAGGAGGCAATTGAATTGCCAAAATAAGAGTTCTTTCGAAAACCTCCCATTGAGTTAAAAAATCTACCTCCAGGCCTACGTTATGCCTTTCTAAATGGCTATTTGGAATCTCCTATCATCATAAGTAGCAAGCTTTCTGATGATGAGACACTCAAGCTCATTGCCATGTTAGAAAAGCATAAGGCTATTTTTAGCTATTCATTAGAGGATGTCAAGGGGATTAGTCCATAGTTGTGCACCCATCGCATTCACATTGACCCCGAGAGTGTCCCTATAAGGGAACCTCAAAAGCGATTGAATAATGTGATGCGGGAAGTTGTCAAGAAGGAAGTCTAGTAACTTCTGCATGCCGAGATTATCTACCCTGTCCCTCATAGTGATTGGGTAAGCCCAGTTCAAGTAGTGCCTAAGAAGGGAGGTATGACGGACGTTAGAAATGAGAAGTATGAATTAATTACTCAATGAGCCATCACAGGTTGGAGGATGTGCATTGATTACAAAAACTCAATAAGGCTACAAGGAAGGATCATTTTCCACTACCCTTCATCGATAAGATGTTAGAGCGGTTGGCAAAGCACTCCTACTTTTATTTCCTTGATGGGTATTCGTTTTATCATCAAATCCCAATCCATCCCGACAATCAAAGTAAGACCACATTTACATGTCCATATAGAACTGATGCCTACCAGTGTATGTCCTTTAGACCGTGCAATGCTCCTGCCTCTTTTAAAAGATGCATGATCTCTATCTTTTCCGACATGACTGAGAGGATCATGGAAGTTTTCATGGACGATTTCTCCGTCTATGGAAAACTTTTGATATTTGCCTGGTAAATTTAGACAAGGTCTTACAAAGATGCAGGGGGAAGAACCTCATACTTAATTGGGAAAAGTGCCATTTCATGGTCCTTGAAGGCATCATTGTTGGACACTTAGTGTCCGAGACAGGGATAGAGGTGGACAAAGCAAAGATTAAAGTCATTGAAAAACTTCACCTCCTATCAATGTTAAGGGAATCCGCAACATTTTAGGTCACGCGGGGTTCTATCGGTGATTCATCAAAGACTTCTCAAAAGTTGCTAGACCCCTTACTAACCTACTAGCTAAGGAAGCTCCCTTTGATTTCGATGATTAATGCCTTAAATCATTTGAAACACTAGCACTCATCTCAACTCCAATCATCAACCTCCCGATTGGACGCTGCCATTCAAAATCATGTGTGATGCTAGTAATTATGCTGTTGGGGCGGTCGTGCCAAACCAAAGATAAAAAGCATCATGCAATAGCCTACGCTAGCAAAACTCTAACAGGCGCTCATCCCAATTATGCCACAATTGAAAAAGAGCTCTTAGCTGTAGTTTTTGCTATCGATAAATTTAGGTCTTATTTGGTTGGAGCCAAGGTCATAGTCTATACAGACCATGCTGCCTTGAAGTATTTGCTCACCAAAAAGGATGCTAAACCGAGACTAATCCATTGGATTCTTCTACTCCAAGAGTTTGACTTAGAAATCTAGGATACGAGGGGAGTAGAGAATTTGGTGGCAGATCATCTCTCACGTATGGAAGTCACCCAAACCATGGACATTCCTATCAATGACTTCCTACGAGATGATATGCTTCTCAAGGTGACTGACTCTCACCCTTGGTACGCGGATATCGTGAACTTCATGGTCAGGGGATACGTACCACCAGGGGAAAACAAAAATAAACTCATCTACGAGAGTTGTAGACACCTTTGGGATGACCCATACCTCTATCGAGTTTGTGCCGATGGCCTTCTTCGAAGGTGCATCCAATCAATTGAAGGCACCAAGATTATTTAGAAATGCTAGCCCCTATGGTGGCCTACGGTGTTTACCATACTGTAAAAGCCATAAATTCAAAGTACAGAGGTTATATAGGAGGAACTAAATTGGGATGGGAAAAAGAAATCAAAATGGAATCTGAAAAATTCAAACCACTTTAAACCTCAATTGAGGGAATTCGTAAAATCAAATTTAGCTCCTGTTCAAACTTTGCCAAAATAAAAATCTGAGTTCACAAATAGCTTCCAACTATTTCAAATAGCATCCCTGTCAATTTTCATAAAATTTGGAGCTCAAATTCTATTTAATTCAATGGGTATATTGAATTCTATTCAAATTCAAATTTGAATTTGAAATCCATATGAAACCTGTCTGAATTTGAAATTAAATTCCAGTCTTAATCTCCATATTTTAATTGGCGTCTCCACAAAAATATAAAATTTTTGGACAATTGTGGGTGGGTTAATTGAATGGAACATGGATGTGGGCTGGTTATGTCGAGTGGGACCCACTGGTCAGTACCACTCTGCACGCCGCATTTCTACCTCCTCTGCTTGCGCCACGGATGCAGAGATCAGTCCACCTCCTCCTTGCTGAATTTCACCACCTCTACCCTCTGGGAAACAGGTCATACATAGAGTCAAGTCGAGCACATCGGTTCCCATTCATCCCCCCCCCCCTCCGGTGAAAACTGAAAAGCCTCCCTGTTTTTCATCCGCCCGCACGCACAGCACCACCTCGCCGTCACTCAAGCTTGCCGGCCAAAAGAAGCAGTGTTGTGCCATGCTCCAAGAAGATAAAAGTAACCCAACTCGTTGCTCTATCATCTCCACCATTTGGCTTATCGTTTTGCTCATTGTCTTGCCCATATTTTGAAGTTCCGCGGACGTCGTCGTGCAGCCGCTGTTGGACCTCCTCTGTTCCACCGTGGAGCCAAGGTTCTAGGTTGTTCCACTCTTCCTCGTCAACTACAAACAGGTGGGCAAAGACACATAGATTCTACTGGTGAAGTTTCAGCCCCTATCATGCCTCCTAGCTTCCGTATCTCGAGTTTCACCGTGCCTAGTTCATGCCGGGGTCCCTAGATCATCGGTTTAATTCCGTTTCTTCGTGCAATTATTTTTTAATCCAATCAAGTAATATCTTCTAGATCTTTCTGCGCACCAGTTCACCAAAAATGGAGGGAAGTCATCGAGAGACGAGGTCGGATCTCAAGTTTTCCCCGCCGCCAATGAGAATCCGTCGGTCCACCGTCGAAGTCGACTTTGCCGGCGATTTCATACCTTTTTCTCCCCTTAGTCATCTTCCTCATGCTTCCAGGAACGTTCCCAACCTTTTCCTTAGCTTCTTGCACCATTCCCGACCGATTCCGGCCATCGCTGAAACCCTAGCTCCGCCACCGTCGTCGCGCCGCCATCTCCGGCCGTCGCCACCATGATTGGACCCCACCATCATCTTGCACAGTTGATTTTAAGGTTAGGAAGTCAAGGCTAGGCTGGGAGGAGGTTGACGCAGCCATCCCGGCAAGCTCGCCGGCGCTGCGCCACCGCGGCCGAACCACGCGTCGCGAGGTAGAAGACGATGCGCGGGTCGCACCGGTCAGCGTCGGTTGTTTCCCCTCGGATCGGATGTGGCCCAGATTAAACACAGCTGTGCGGGGTGAACCCTGTGGCCCATGTGTGGCCCAGCTGCGATTGGGTCATTTTAAACAGTGTGGCCCAGCCGGTTTTATTTAAACTTTTCCTTTCCAAATTAATTTCATATTTCATCCCAACTTTAAAAATCAATTACTCCTAGCATATGTGATCATAAATTTCCAAATAAATTCTTGTAGACTCATAATGAACCCAAATTTACGGTGGCGCAATTGGTTGGACATGAAACACCCAGAATTTTCATCATTAATTCCTTTGAGCTAATTGCTTGGGAAATTAATTAGTTCTGTTCGGATTATTTGAAAATTCCCAATTTCGGTCAGAACGCTATTAATAATAAACTTGCTATCCTGTAAAAATTTCATGTCCATTGGACTTCATTTGATGGGTTGATCAGTGTTCCAAATCTTTATGTAGTTGAAAATTGGGAAAAGTACAGAACCATTTCTGTTTTTTGCCAAACTTGTATAATCAGTTTATCCCTGTAGAAAGCATAGAAAATTATGAAACAAATTTTCCTACAACAAGTCAGACCACCTATACCATATTCACCTACTGGTAGCCATGACAAAGCTACATATTCAGTACCAAAATTCAGAGAAGTCTTTTTCTTGTTGAAATTTTAGAGACAACAAGCTTCCTTGAACATCTCGAATTTTTGGTCCAGATGTTCCTCATATATCCTAGTGTCCACTGTAAAAATCCCAGAGCCAATTAAAATCATTTACATACATGATCAGTATTTATAAGATCTTCTCTATAGTTTCTATATCACTCATGTACTTTATATATTACATATCGTATAGTAACCGAGATTGAGGAGGACCCGGAGCCCTTAGAGACTCTACTTCCAGAAGCTAACTTCCCGTCTGACTCGCAGCCAGGCAAGCCTCAGTTTGCATTTAAGTGCTATTTCAGATTTTCTATTTGTATCACCTATGTCTAGGATGAATTTTGTGCATTAGGGCTAAGGTGCTTGTTACTCCACTTGCATGACCCCAAAATCCTATGGAGTATTGGGTACGTCTAGATCTTGACGAGAAGACACTCCCATGCTAATGTTTATAGGAATCTGGTAGAAGTCAAGTAGTTGGAATCTACTCGCGAGATAGGATTTTATCACACGGGGTGAATTGAATCAAAGAATGGTTTAGAAATGTGAAATCTGAGACCGAGCAGCGGGTAGGATGCAGCGAGACGTGGTCTCACGTGCTTAGCCCTGCTTGTGTCGATTGAGGACCGATCCGTGTGCGGCCCTGCTGGACAAGTTTGAATAGTACCAGATGCATATTGGGCATATGAATCCCAGGAAACCGATGTAACTTGATAACTTGGATGTCGAGGCATAGCCCATTGTCAATAGGGGTGGCATGATGGTAGTAAGGTGTAAATTCGCTGGCGGGCACAGACACGCTCTGTTCAAGAATCTTATGGCCGCGATGGTGGGACCGGTTCGACGTTTGAGTTCTCTTGTGAAAGGTTGCTGCATATGACGTGGTGAGGAGCACGGCACACTCCTTAGGAACGGGTGTATGTGACGTGTTATTCGGGTGTGTCCTGATTGCAATCACCGCCCCTTGCGTTTATTTGAGTACCACTTGTTCACTGTGCTGTGACGCAGTAAATACTGAAGAAGTCAGGAGAATACGATGTATTGAAATATAATTGTTTTACCACTATGTTTGCTATAGATTAGGCTCATTGAAGTTACTGTCATTGAACATTTAAGCTGCTGCTATTAACTTGTAAAATGATGATCAATTTATATGCGAGTCATTTACTGTTATATCTATTCCTATGTTAAGTATACCTGCATATAGAGTTCCATGTTTAGGTGAGACGGTTAAGTCTTGCTGTGCCTTCGTGCTCACGGTTGCTATATTAAGTTGTTTGCAGGTGAGACATATGAGGAAGGGTCCGAGGATGAGGCGATGCCCCATCGGGGTATGCCGCCGAATGGGAGACCTGCACGCCGCAGTAATTTTTGTTTGTGGCTAGTGTGTAGCATCCGCAGGCTGGACGGCTGCAATTTTGCATAGCTAGGCTGAGAGTTTAGCTATGAATATTATCTTCTGCTATATATTAGGTATTGTAAAAGACTTCTGCTGTTTATATAAATAAAACTTTGTATTTTGTTGTATTCTTTACGTGTGTGTTGTTGGGTGCCGCATCGCAAGGCACCACCCTCTGCGATTCCTGGAATGTGTGGATCCGGTCCACACAGCCTGGTATCAGAGCCGCATTGGGAATAGAATGTTTGAAAAGAGCCTATTTTGAAAACTTAATAGTAGTCGATTGAGGATGAGTACTATGCCCACATTAGGTCTATGATAGTATTAGTTACTTAAGGTAGCAAGTTAACTTATGTGTTATTAAATTCTGTAACGACGCTCCAACGTCAGGTAAGAGGTAAGGTACACCACCACAAGCGGATCAATTGTGGTAAGCTCACCATGCGAGATGTAGCATGTGATTGTTTCCGTGGCTTGGCACGGAAATGTTAATATGAGTCTCTGAAACTTTCCATGTTTCTGAGAACATATGGCACGCGGTACGCCAACGTGCTACAAAATTAGTGGGAGCCCCCGTCGGGTGGGACATAACCCAATGTGCCCCCTACTGGTGCAGCACTATGCAAAGACGTGGAACCCCGTCGGGTGGTAGAAAACCCGGTCATGTACCTCGAGACGTGGCTTAACTCGGGGTGGCCCGTATGGAATGATGCGGGACGAATGTTTTTACTTTAAAATATATTATTGTGAACTGTTTGCCCATGTGGGCTGTGCTGTACGGCACCCTATGTTTGATCTATTATTTGTTTGTAGATGCAGTAAACTAACCACATTTAAGTAGCTCGAGTAGAAAACGTTTGCGAGCGAACGTTATTACTGTCACCATTGAGACGTATGCTGGAATACCGGCTTAGGATTTTCTTTGGTGAGGGCGTAGTACCGGCATTGCATTCTAGTTTCATCAGGCACATCGACAACATTATCCGTGCTGGTGGTGTGACTCGACAACAAGTAAAAATTCCCAACTTAGGACTAAGGTTGAATTTGTAATCTCTGTTTTGGAGCGTGCTGGTCAGATTTAAAATTAATCATGGGGTCGCTGCGGTATGCAGGCCTGTGAATTTCGAACTTGAGGAAGTCCTTCACAAGTTTCATTTTCAGCTCCATGGCAGATTTCAAGATTTAAAATTTGAAAACTTCATTTGAACTTAATGCGCCCAGTTCCTGGTTCAAACTGTGAACTGGATAGAAAAATTTACTAAGTTTGGAAGAGCATAACTTCCTTTATATTTTATCCCTGAAGGTCTACCATACATGGTTGGAAAGTTTAGAGAGTCCTCTAAAGCTCTCATGTTCAACTCCAGATCAGAATCCCCCTGTAAACTAATGAAAAATCCAAATTTCCAAACTCTGTTAAATCTGGACAAAGACTGGACAGTTTCTGTACCCTATTATTGTTTCCATCATATCTCTTTGTATAATCTATGAATGACTTCATATAATGCATTTATGTAATCCGTAGGATGTATAAAACAATGTTGTAATTTAGGATTTTTACATATATTGATGTTTTCTATCTGGAAAAATGTGGACAAAATCAGCCTTAAACAGAGGAGGCGCTGTCAAAATTTTTCCAGAAACACTGTCAACTTGCAAAAATCATATCTCCTCTTACATAAATGATTTGGAGGCAAATAAATACATTATGGAAATTTATTTTAGTTTACTACAAATTTGTAGTTTAACTCAAGTCCTGAAGGTGCAGCTAACCGGATGAAAATTTTATGTTTCTCCAGACTCCTCAGATAGAACAGAACTGTGACAGAATTCCAGTGCGATGTTCCATTTGGCATTTGAATTTGAATTCACTTTCATAATTCAATTTTCATATCCATGATTTGTTTATCAAAATTTTTTGTTGAATTTGATTATTTGACTCATTCAATTACTTTCTTTATAGATAACGGATGGGATGCTATTACCGGGTGGATGGGTGTTCTCCACGTGTGCTAACCGTCCGGGCTTCTTGATCCTGCTGCGCGGGGTGCTCCAACAGTTTGGCTTTATCGAGATGCCATGTTATTGGGGTAAAGAGACGGTTGACAGAGGCATACTGTCGTGTACCATCCTGCTTGACATTCCGGCAAGTCCGCGTTTTTATGGATGGGCTCCTTTTTCGGTCATGTTCCAGGGAGTTCGATTGGAGGACATGTGGGCCTTTGCAGTGGGCGAAGCGCTTATGAAGATTCGTGAGCTTCATCAAGATGCCATGGCTGGGACACAATTTGCTCTTGTCCCGGTCCGTGGTGATGCTGGTTTCAAGTGGCAACGTCGTATGGTTGCGGCCTATCGACCATATGACGACACAACCTCGACAACACATGGGACGTTTGCCGCTGCATCCGGCATGGTGGTTCTTGCACAAGGTGCAATCCTGCAGAAGCAAGTCGAAGACTTGAGGCAAGCAACTGAACGGGGTGACAGTCTTGATTATATCAATGAGAACCTACATTCGTTCCTGGCTCCGACGAACCACCGACTAAATGAATGCGAGAATCAGTTGCATCACACTCGCACTAGATTGCAGAAGGCTCATGCCGAACTGCAGCAAGCTCGCAAGGATCTGCAGCAAACACGTGATGGGCTGCAGGCAAGTCAGTTGGAGGTGCAACAACACCAAGAGCAGCTGTTGGTAGTCACCGAGGCATGAGACGAAGCCATCGAGGAAGCTCATAATTGGGAGTACAAGGCAGAGCAACTTCAGGATAATTTGATTGAGGCCGAAGCACAATTGCAACCAGTTGTGTATCCACCGGCTCAGAACATGCCACTGAACATGGGTGAGCAAGTGCCTTCGGATCAAGAGGAGGAGGAAGATCCAGAGATAATCGAGTACGGTGATGACGATGCATCGGAGTAGGATGGGGCAGCACTACTGCCATCACGGGGCAATGGATAGTTAGTAGTTGCTCGTGTTTATTTTGTGGCCATGTTTGTGTCATATTATAAATAGTCATGGGTGTGTAGAAGATGACAAGGTGGGTATGCCGACTCATGTAGACCAAGTATAGTTGAGATGCACTTCCATAGAGGGAGTCCGTCATTTTGGAAATCACTATTGTACACTTGGTCATGAGATAATATATCTTGTATAAAGATTGTACTTTATCAATATATGTGAATGTTATGCAATTATCACATTGTCATTACTCGCACTACTATGGTATAAAATGGATGAAGAAAACAAACATGTTGCTGTTTTAAATGATGTGGATGCAGAATGGTGCGTACGCGCTCTATGCCCGAGATGGGAGAATCTAGCAATGGTCGTGAGGATGAATCTCCGACCCGGGAGCAAACCGCAACACCACAGAAACAAGTCCCTCCACCACCACCACCTGAACCTCCGAGGATGCTCGTGGAGATTATGGCCGCAGTACTCGGCTCGCGCGAAGAGCAAGCCGAGTTACTGCGTATGTTGGTTCAAAATTCGTCTAGTCAAGGGGGACGACAAGATAATGTGCAACGCCAGCACCAATAAAGCTTGTATTCAGATTTCTTGGCAATGCATCCACCGGTCTTTATGGAGGCCGAGGAGCCTCTGGAGGTGGACAACTTCATCCGCATGCTCGAGGCGAAGTTCGGTTTGCTGCAATGCACCAAACAGCAGAAGGCGCTGTTTGCAGCGCAACAGCTTCAAGGATCCGCCGTTGCTTGTTGGTGGGCGAACTTCATTGCCTCACTGGCGGTCGGTCATGCGGTCACCTGGACCGGATTCCGTGAGGCATTCCGCGCCTACCATATTCCTCCCGGAATAATGAAGAGGAAGCTTCAAGAATTTTTGGAGCTAAAGCAAGGCGGGAGGAGTGCCCACGAATACTCCCACAATTCAATCTTTTGGCGCAGTACACGCCCGAATATGTGGGGACGGAAGATAAGAAGAGAGACATATTCTTCCGGGGCCTGAATCCGAAGATGAAGGTCCAACTCGCACAATGCAACCGCGACACCTTCAACGACATCGTCAATGCCGTGATTGTACAGGAAGATGCTCAGCGCGAGCTCATTTTTGATAAGAGGAAACAGATCGCGCCGTCGAGAAGCAGCGGGGGTGGTCCACAAAAGTACCTCGTGGTGTATCGCTCACCATCCGGTCAGCGATGGCAGCCACCGGCGCGACCGCAGCAATTCCGCGGCTCATCTTTCAACGCGCCACATTTTCAACCGCCATCACCACAACAGCAGCAGCAGCAAAGAATGGTCCCACGTGCATATCCACCTTCACCACGTGCACCGGGATTCCGTACGTGGATTGGAGGGAACCTGACATAGTACACATGCTATACTTGTGGCCGTGCCGGGCATTTTGCGAGAGACTGCCCCGAGCAGCGTCAAGGTAGTGGGCAAGCACCATATCGGGGTGCCGTTCAACCCCGCAACCATCCCAAGAAACCAGCACCAAGACCCGGCAACGTACACCACTTAGATCTTGAAGACGTGCCGGAAGGCGAACCCATTCTTGCGGGTACGTTTTCTCTACTCCAAAATCCCGTAGTCATATTATTTGACTGTGGTGCCACCCATAATTTCATTAGTCAATCTTATGTTGTCAAGAATCAATTACCTATCACTCCCACAGAAAGTCCATATTTGATTTGCTCTCCGGGTGGGAAAACTGCAGAGGACATGAAAGTCCATAAAGCACAACTTAAGCTGGGTGGGAATATCTATCCGACTTCTCTAATTATATTAGAGGGTCAAAAGCTTGATGTCATCTTAGGAATGTCGTGGCTGCACCGTCATGGTTATGTTCTTGACATTGTTCCACGTGTGGTCCATTTGAACTCTCCACTATATGAACCACACACTCTTATTCTAGTTCGCCTTATCCAAGAAATTCCAGCCACCTACAACACGGAAGCCACAAAGCTTGAGGATACTCCTGTGGTCCGTGAATATCCGGACGTATTTCCTGACGAACTTCCGGGTATGCTACCGGATAGGGATATCGTGTTCAAGATTGAACTCATCCTGGGAACCACGCCTATTTCTTGAAGGCCGTATAAGATGGCACCCAATGAGTTGGCAGAATTAAAGAAGCATTTGAAAGACCTGCTGGACAAAGGTCTCATACACCCAAGTTCATCACCTTGGGGCTGCTCCGCATTATTTGTGAAGAAGAAGGACTAGGCATTACGTCTATGTGTGGACTATGACCGGCTCAATGCCGTGACGATCAAGAACAAGTATCCACTACCGCACATCGATATTTTATTCGATCAATTAGTGGGTGCTAAAGTATTCTCAAGGATGGATCTTCGGTCCGGATATCATCAAATAGAAATCCGACCGAAGGATATACCGAAGACGGCATTCTCGACGAGATACAGTCTCTATGAATATCTCGTCATGTTATTCGGGCTTACCAACATGCCGGCTCACTTCATGTACCTCATGAATTCTGTTTTCATGCCGGAGTTGGACAAGTTTGTCGTGGTCTTCATCGATGAAATTCTGGTTTATTCAGAATCAGAAGAAGAACACTCAAGACACTAGCATATCGTGCTCCAACGATTGCGAGATCACAAGATTTATGCAAAATTAAGCAAGTGTGAGTTTTGGATCAAACAAGTACCATTTCTTGGTCACATTATTTCAGCGGAGGGCATCGCTGTAGATCAAAGAAAAATTGTACAAGTGCTGAAATGGAAGTCTCCAACGTCCGTCCACGAGGTTTGCAGTTTCGTTGGGTTAGCGGGATATTATCGGAGGTTCATTCCGAGCTTCTCAAAAATCACTAAACCAATGACGGAGCTGCTGAAAAAGGGGACTAAATATATTTGGAGCAAGGCTTGTGAGGATGCATTCCAAGCATTGGTTAAACATCTCAGAACAGTCCCAGTGCTAGCTCAGCCGGATACGACCAAATCTTTTGACGTTTATTGTGATGCGTCCGGCATTGGTCTCGGCTGCATATTAATGCAAGACGGCCGCGTGATCGCATATGGCTCACGGCAGCTCCAAAATCATGAGCAGAATTATCCAACTCATGACCTTGAACTCAGGGCCGTGGTGCTTGCTTTGAAAATGTGGAGGCATTATTTACTCGGAAATTTAGTGCACCTCTACACTGATCACAAGAGTGTGAAATATATATTCACTCAGAAGGAGATGAATATGCAGGAGCCAAGATGGTTAGAACTGATCAAATATTATTATATTGAAATTCATTACCATCCCGGCAAGGCAAATGTAGTTGCCGATGTGCTGAGCCGCAAGTCTCACATCAACAATCTGTCCATCACTCCGATGGAAGAGGACGAGCCGAGTTTATACTTGGTTCCCTATGGAGCGCTATATAATCTTGCTCTCATCCCTACCATACGAGAGGAGATTATGGAGGCTCAAAAAAGGATGTGGGTATGTCGCACATTCGGAGAAGAATGAAGAACGACAAAATGATATGCTTCCGAAGTGATGAACATGGTACCCTGTGGTTCAAGGACCGTATTGTGGTACCACGTGACACAACACTTCCGAAGAAAATCTTGGTTGAAGCTCACTTATCCAAGTACTCTATTCATACGGGCAGCAACAAAATGTACCAAGATTTGAAAACCAGATTTTGGTGGACACGGATGAAGAGAGAAATTGCAAAGTACGTATCGGAATGTGATACGTGTCGGCGGGTGAAAGCCGACCACATGAGAAAGGACGGACAGCTGCAACTATTGAAAATTCCAGTGTGGAAATGGGAGGACATTACTATGGATTTCATTGTTGGTTTGCCTCTCACATTCTATAAGCATAATTTGATTTGGGTTATAGTCGATTGACTAACCAAATTAGCTCATTTCATCCCTGTACATATAAACTACATCGCCAAGCAGTATGCGGAATTGTATATTGAAAGAGTCATGTGCTTGCACGAAGTTCCCGAATGATTATTTCCGATCGCGATGCGCTGCTCGTTGCTCATTTTTGGGAGCAGCTGCATGCATCATTGGGGACGAAACTGATCCGAAGCTCCGCATATCACCCGCAAACTAATGGTCAAACTGAACGGGTGAATCAAGTTTTGGAAGATATGCTACGTGCTTGTGCCATCCACCAAGTTAAAAATTGGGATGATCATTTACCGTTGGCGGAGTTCTCATATAACAATGGCTATCAAAGTAGCATCAAGATGGCACTGTATGAAGCTCTCTATGGCCGGAAATGTCGCACACCACTCAACTAGTGTGAATCCGTCGAGCGGGTTATATACGGACTTGATCTTGTAAATGAAGTCGAAGAATGAGTGCGAGTGATCCCAGCCAACCTTAAAGACGTCGACCTCTCCACTTTGACATCGGAGCCCATGCTTATCTTCGTGTCTGTCCGATGAAAGGGATTCACTGTTTCAAAGTGAAGGGAAAGCTTGCTCCACGATTCATCGGTCCATTCGCCGTCATTGAAAAATGCAGACCCGTGGCCTATCGTTTGGAGTTACCGGCATCACTTTCGGGAGTTCATAATGTTTCCACATTTCTCAGCTGCGGAAATGTCTTAAATGTTCAGCTGAAATCCGCACTGAAGACATCGAGGATCTCCAACCGGAGCTCACTTATTCTGAATATCCGATCCGGATTATCGATGAAAAGACTCGCACCACCAGAAACCGGACTTTGTACTTCTACAAAGTCTTGTGGAGCAACCATACCGCTGAAGAAGCGACATGGGAAAGCAAGGACTATCTGCGATCAAACTATCTGGAGTTATTATCATCGCATATCCTGTAATCTGTTTACCTCCGTCTCTTTTATTTGTAATCTCGGGAAGAGATTCTTTTAAGGGGGGAGGAATGTAAAAGCCCTAAATTCAAAGTACCAAGGTTATATAGGAGGAATTAAATTGGGATGGGAAAAGTAAATCAAATTGGAATCGGAAAAATTCAAACCACTTTAAACCTCAATTAAGGGAATCCATAAATTCAAATTTAGCTCCTGTTCAAACTTTGCCAAAATAAAAATCTGAGTTGACAAATAGATTCCAAATATTCCTAATAGCATCCCTGTCAATTTGCATAAAATTTGGAGCTCAAATTCTATTTAATTCAATGGGCACATTGAATTCTATTCAAATTTGAATTTGAAATCCATATGAAACCTGTTTGAATTTGAAATTCAATTCCAGAATCTTAATCTCCATATTTAAATTGGAATATCAACAAAAATATAGAATGTTTGGACAATTGTGGGTGGGTGAATTGAATGGAACAGGGAAGTGGGCTGGTTATGTCGAGTTGGACCCACTGGTCAGTACCACTCTGCAGGCCGCAGTTCTACCTCCTATGCTTGCGTCACGGATGCAGCGACCAGCCACCTCCTTCTTTCCGAGTTTCACCGCCTCTACCCTCTGGAAAACAGCTCATATACAGAGTCAAGTCAAGCATATCGGTTCCCATTTACCACCCCCCCCCCCGTTGAAATCTGAAAAGCTTCCCTGTTTTTCATCCGCCCGCATGCACAGCACCCCCTTGCCGTCGCTCAAACTTGCTGGCCAAAAGAGACAGTGTTGCTCCGTGCTCCAAGAAGATAAAAGTAACCCAACTCGTTGCTCTATCATCTCCACCATTTGGCTTATCGTTTTGCTCATTGTCTTGCCCATATTTTGAAGTTCCCCGGACGTCGTCGTCCAGCCTCCATTGGACCTGCTCTGTTCCACCGTGGAGCCGAGGTTATGGTCCATTCCACTCTTCCCCATCAACTACAAACAGTTGCGCAAAGACACATAGATTCTACTGGTGAAGTTTCATCCCCTATCATGCCTCCTAGCTTCCGTATCTCGAGTTTCACCGTGGATAGTTCATATTGGGGTCCCTAGATCATCGGTTTAATTCTGTTTCTTCGTGCAACTATTTTTAAATCCAATCAAGTAATATCTTCTAGATATTCCGGCGCAAGAGCTCATCAAAAATGGAGGGAAGTCATCGAGAGACGAGGTCGGATTTCAAGTTTTCTCCGCCGTCAATTAAAATCCGTTGGTCCACCATCGAAGTCGACTTTGCCGGCGATTTCATCCCTTTTTCTCCCCCTAGTCATCTTCCTCATGGTTCCAGGAATGTTCCCAACCTTTTCCCGAGCTTCTTGCACCATTCCCGAGCGATTCTGGCCATCGCCGAAACCCTAACTCCGCTGCTGTCATCGCGCCGCCATCTCCGGCCATCGCCACCACGATTGGACCATACCATCGTCTTGCGCGGTCAATTTTAAGGTTGGGCGGTCAAGGCTAGGCTGGGAGGAGGTCGACGCAGCCATCCCGGCGAGCTCGCCGGCGCTGCGCTGCCACGGCCGAACCGCGCATCGCGAGATAGAAGACGACGCACGGGTCCCACCAGTCAGCGTGGGTTGTTTCCCCTCGGATCGTATGTGGCCCGGATTAAATACGGCTGTGCGGCGTGAACCCTGTGGCCCGTGTGTGGCCCAGCTGTGATTGGTTCATTTTAAACAGTGGGGCCCAGCCGGTTTTATTAAAACTTTTCCTTTCCAAATTAATTCCAGATTTCATCCCAAATTTAAAAATCAATTACTCCTAGCATATGTGCTAAAAAATTTCCAAATAAATTCTGGTAGACTCGTATTGAATCCAAATTTGCAGTGGTGCAATTTTTTGGACATGAAACTCCAAGAATTTTCATAGTTAATTCATTTGATACAATTTCTTATGAAATTAATTACGTCTGTTCTGTTAATTGGAAAATTCCCAATTTTTGTCAGAACACTCTTAATAATACACAACATTTCCATTAAAAATTTCAAGTCAATTGGACTTCATTTGCTGGTTTGATCAGTGTTCCAAATCTTTATGTAGTTGAGAATTGGGAAAAGTACAGAACCATTTTCAGCTTTTTTCCCCAAAATTGTAAAATCTGTTTCTCCCTGTAGAAAGCTTAGAAAATTATGAATCAAATTTTCCTAGAACCAGTGAGACCTCCTATACCATAGTAACCTACTGGTGGCCATGAAAAAGCTACACATTCAGTACCAAAATTCAGATAAACATTTTTGTTGTTGGAATTTTAGAGACAACAAGCTTCTTTAAACATCTCCAATTTCTGGTCCATATCTTCATCATATATCTTAGTGTCTACTGTAGAAATCCCAGAGCCAATTAAAATCATTCACATACATGATCAGTATTTATAAAATCTTCTCTATAGTTTCTATATTACTCATGTACTTTATATATTGCATATCATATAGTGACCGAGATCGAGGAGGACCCGAAGCCCTTGGAGACTCTACTTCCAGAATCTAACTTCCCCTCTGACTCACAGCAAGGCAATCCCTAGATTGAATTTAAGTGCTATTTAAAATTTTCTATTGGTATCACCTATGTCTAGAATGAATTTTGTGCATTAGGGCTAAGGTGCTTGTTACTCCACTTGCATGACCCGCAAATCCCATGGAGTATTGGGTAGGTCTAGAGCTTGACGACTAGACAATGTCATGCTAATGTTTATAGGAATCCAGTAAAAGTCGAGTAGTTGGAATATACTCGCGAGATAGGATTTTATCACACGAGATGAATTGAATCGACGAATGGCTTAGAAATGTGAAACTGAGACCGAGCAACGGGTAGGATGCAGCGAGACGTGGTCTCACATGCATAGCCCTTCTTGTGTCGATTGAGGAATGATCCGTGTGCGGCCCTGCTGGACAAGTTTGAACAGTACCGGATGCATACTGGACATATGAAACCCAGAAAACCGATGTAACTTGATAACTTGGATGTTGAGGCATAGCCCATTGTCTATAGGGGTGGGCTGAGGGTAGTAAGGTGTAAATTCGCCAGCGGGCACAGACACGCTCCGTGTGGGAACCTTATGCGCGCAATGGTGGGACCTGTTCAGTGTTTGAGTTCTGTTGTGAAAGGTTGCTGCGTATGACATGGTGAGGACCACGACATGCTCCTTAGGCACGGGTGTACGTGACGTGTTATTTTGGTGTGTCCTGATTGCAATCACCGTCCCTCGCGGTTATTTGAGTACCGCTTGTTCACTGTGCTATGACATAGTAAATACTGAAGAAGTCACGAGAATACGATGTATTGAAATACAATTGTTTTGCCACTATGTTTTCTATAGATTAGGCTCATTAAAGTTACTGTTATTGAACATTTAAGCTGCTTCTATTAACTTGTAAAATGATGATCAATTTATATGTGAGTCATTTACTGCTATATCTATTCCTTTGTTTAGTATCCCTGCATATAGAGTTCCATGTTTAGGTGAGACGGTTAAGTCTTGTTGAGCCTTCGTGCTCACGGTTGCTATATTAAGTTGTTTGTAGGTGAGACATATGGGGAAGGGTCCGAGGATGAGGTGATGCCCCCGTCGGGGTATACCGCCGAATGGAAGCCCGTCACGCCGTAGTAATTTTTGTGTGTGGCTAGTGTGTAGCGTCCACAGCCTGGACGGCTGCACTTTTGCATAGCTAGGCTGAGAGTTTACCTATGAATATTACCTTCCACTGTATGTTAAGTATTGTAAAAGATTTCTGCTATTTATATAAATAAAACTTTGTATTTTGTCGTATTCTTTTCGTGTGTGTTGCTATGTGCCGCATCGCACGGCCCCACCCTCTGCGGTTCCTGGAATGTGTGGACCCGGTCCCCACACGTACTCAGACAAAGATATAGAAAAGTGAATTCTATTGGCCTTCTATGTATGAAGATACAAAGGAAATCATTCACAGGTGTTGGAAATGCCAAAAGCATGGAGAATCTCAGCTCGCAATGCGATGCCCCTAACCTATAATCTCCAGGTGGAATTACCTGATGTGTGGGGTATTGATTTCATGGGACCATTCCCTAGTTCCTATGATTGCGAGCACATTTCGGTGGCTATAGATTATGTGTCAAAATGGGTAGAAGCTTTGCCATGCAAGAATGCTGATTACAAGCAAGCTAGGAAAATGTTCCATTAGATCATTTTCCCACGCTTTGGCACTCCCCATATGTTCATAAGTGATGGAGGGTCTCATTTCATAGATAAGACCCTCCGAAATTTTTTAAGGGAGCTTGGTGTCCAGCATAACATTGCTACCCCATACCACCCACAAACAAGTCGTCAAGCAGAAACATCTAATAAGCCAATTAAGAATATTTTGCAAAAGACCGTCTTGGAAATGGGAACGGGATGGAAGCATAAGCTACCAGATGCATTGTGGGAATATCGTACTGCCTGCAAAACTCCCATCAGCATGTCTCCTTTCCAACTTGTCTATGGGAAGACTTGTCATCTTCCTGTAGAGTTGGAACATAGAGCCTATTGGGCCATCAAGCGGTGGAACATGGACCTTCACGAACAAGGAAAACACTGATTGAAGAAAATCGTTGAGTTGGATGAATGGAGAGATAAGGCGTACCATAGTTCCAAAATATACAAGGAAAGAACTAAAAGGTGGCACAATAAGAGGATTATGTCTAAAGAGTTCAAACCCGGAGATAAAGTTCTACTCTTCAATTCTAGGGTTAAACTCTTTGGACATGGGAAGCTCAGAAGTAAATGGGAAGGACCCTTCACTGTAGTAGAAACCTCATCTCATGGAGCAATCACACTCCAAGGTGATGATGAACAGCTATTTAAAATGAATGGGCACCGACTCAAATTATTTCTTGAATCCCAAGAGGAGGAGGCAGAAAAGGATATTGACGTGATAAATCTTATTGATTTTCACGTTGTTTCTTTAAATTCTCTCTTAATTCTCCGCGTCCAATTAATGGGCCCATCCAATTATTCAACTATGGGGCCCATTAAGCCAACCCACGAAAACTTAGCCCGAACGGAGCTAGGAACGGTTAATCCAAACCCTAGGTTCGACCGGCCTCCCCCTTGCGTCGTCAGCTTTGTGTTTTCTCTTGTGGACTCTCCCGATGTATCCCAACTAGAATCTCAGTGCTATCGTGCTTTTCCTGCTTATATATTGACGGGAACAGAGAGGAGAACTTGCATCGTCTAGAAAAACCATCTCCGACTCCTCCCATCCAAGTCATGGCTGACAAGAAAACTGTGCCTCATCCCCACTCTAGCTCAACTTTCAACCTGAGCGGAGACATCACACCGGCCAATGACAAGTCCCCCCTCGCTTTTGAGTCCATCATGGCATTAGATGCCGTACCTCTCACCTTGATCCCACCGCTAACGACGACTCCACGTGAGCGTAGCACCACGCCTCGTGGTGCTGCACGGTCGCTCTCCCCTCAGAGGACACCCATGAAGTTGACAACGCTTGCATGTCGTCCGACTACGGCTGGCCTTAAGTCAGTCAAGACCCGTCTTTTTCCTTGAAAAGATGAGTCCCCCCAACGCTGCAGCCTGGCGAGGAGTTCATGTACACTTTGAAGACCAAGGACGGTGACGTAGTGAGCCACCATTACAAGTCACCTACACGTACCTCGTTTGAGCCTGTGGGAGACTGCCTTATTATCTATGGGGTGCGCAAGCCTGAAGGAGGCTACGCAAAAAGCTTTTTCAAGCAAATGGATAATTTGGCGATGGAGGAATCGATGGGCTCATAACCCTCCACGATTAGGCGTCACCTCTCACCACCTGCCATCAGAGGGCCACCTGGCCAATTTGAGGACAACGATTCCAAATCTCCTCGTGCCCCTAAAATGGCACAACATTCTAAGGAGTTAGCTTCTCTCCATTTGAAGAACAAGAAGCTAATGGACTTAGTGTTTTAAGGGTGCATTGAGAGGGCATAACTTAAGGATGAACTCATATCCCTCAAGAAGGAGATTGATGGTGTTCACTGTGGCATGGGCGCCAAGCTGAGGCGCATATGCAATGCCGTCGGGAAGCCCGACATCTACAACACTCCATAGTTTAGATGTCCCGACTGCATAGGATGCTTACTAGCTTAGTTTAGTTTAGTTCCAAATTTTTATTTCATGGAATATAGATTGAATAATGTAAGCATCCCCATATTTTGATTTCAATAAAGTGAATTACCGGTTCAGCTAACCCGGTAAAGTTCTCCCTTTAGTTTATTTGTATTGAATAAAGAATTCAAGGAACAAGTGTGGGGGAGGTACTCAAATTTTGCAAAATCCAGACGTGCAAAAATAGCACTGCATCTCGAAACACGTCACAACCGAACATACGACTCAACATGTCGAAACAGAGCAGCAGGAAGGCCAGAAAGGGGGTCGGCCGATCCCCATGGTCGGCCAACCTAGTGTGGTCCCCACACGGCTTTGTTTCACTCCAGAACTTTGGTTTGGATCTCTTACCACTGAATATGCATGCTACATTACTGTTTGAGTTGATTTCATATTTAATACTGAATATATGAAATAATTTCAACTCAATAGTTAAATTTAAAAACTTGGTAGTCAAAATTTGCTTGAGCTGAAAATTTGAATACTTTATATTTTGATTTACTACCTTGTTTATGATTCCCATAGGCAAAATAGGAAAAAAAACACATCATCTAAGTATGTGAATAATGTGATATTGTAAATGAGTTACTCGAGGAGATATCTCGTTGCTTGAAATTGATTTTTGATGTTTGCACAATTTGGAGTCTTGAACTTTGCCTGATTCTCTCATTGGACATCTAAATACCCACCACGGTCATATGATACAAATTCTTGAAGACCACATGCATATGCCACTTTGCCTTTCATTGAACTTTGTCAAACTCATGACCCAATTGAGTGACATACAAGACCTTTTGACTTAGAAATTCTTGTGCACCTTATTGATGCAAAATTTCTTACATTGAGAATTTGCATCCACCATTCATCCACCGGATAAAAAAACTCCATATATTTTGAATAGAAAAATCTCTCTAAAAAATAATAAAAAGGAGTACAAGACATGGCTACGGAATTCAATTCAAAAAGAGAGAGAGAGAGAGAAAGAGAGTAGCCATGTTTCATCCTTAAAGAGAGAAAACCATGGAGTCAACATATATCCATTCTATGCTAAAGTATTTTCTGTTTTAATTTGTTTCTTGCATAAATCTCTCATGGGATCAAGTTTTTGACTTAGTAATATATGAATTGCAATGTGTGCCACATTTATCCCTACCAAGCTCCAGATATAGCCATATTTAGTATAGGGAGAAAATTTGCACAACATGCCAAGGTGGGGATGAAAACACTTTGAGAGACTTGAGGGATTCCAAATGAGAGATAGGGGCAATTGTTTCTCTGACTTTTTTAATATTGCAAATCATCAGATGATTTTGGTAGGGGAAGATCCAAGAGAACTACAATCCAACCATTCCACTGTTGAAACACCCAAAATTGATGTGGTAGCCACATTCTACATAGGGAATTCATGAATTGAGGTATGAGTTGAAATATCTAGTATTCTCTTTTCCTAACTCATGGCAAATTTATGACAGCATCTTAGTTCTTTTTCTTGCCTTCACTCGAGGACGAGCAAAGGACTAAGTGTGGGGGAGTTTGTTGACGGTCCTTAAGTGCCATATTTAGACTGTCAGTTCACTTCATAATGTGCACAAAAGAGAAACACAACATAGTGGTAGGGTTAAAAACTAACAAATTCCATAAGTGTTGGTGTTTATTTGAATGCAGGTGATTTAGACCCAAAATACCAAGACATACAGGGAGTAATCCATAAAATTGGATTTCAACGAATCAGGCGACGCCACATGTCATCACATGGATCAAATGGCCCACAAACAGAAGCATCCGAGGCCAACGAGGGGGTTCAGCAGAACCCTTCCTGGCGCCAAACTCGGTCAGCTTCCACGTGTCGACTCCCTATGATGATCACGATGAAGACTTATTCACACACATTTTGTAGCGGGAACAAAACCTTCTCCTCCCTATAAACAGAACCCCACACCTCACTTCACACACACACCAAAAGTTGAGAATAGAGTACCACTCCAAAGGTTTAGAGTAGTGCTAGCTTCCAAGTAGAAGGATAGTGTGGTGAGAGTATGGGAGAAGGAGGCTTGGGCTTGTCAAGTCCCTCTTCTACACTTGTATCCCTACAAAGGTGTACTCAAATCAAGTAAGCCCTTTGTGACTTCAATTCAAGTTTGATTCTCAATTCATAGTAGTTTGCACAAGTAGTTACTTGTGGGTTTATTGCTTTAATTTATTAAGTGCCCTAGTTGTAGCTTTGTGTTCGAAACAACTAGAGTTATGATTTAGAACGTAAGCGTGGTGCTTAGGTTAGAAATCACCAGTGAATATCTCGTAGGCCCACAAATTGAATTGGTAGGCAGTAGGTGGTGACAGCCCTATCCGTCCTTTGTAATCCTCCACGTTCAACTATGCCATCGGCTCTTGGCAGGAGTCGTCCTAGTATTGCTAGGGCTAAACCCGTGTCAGAAGCAAGTAGCTGCCGCAAATTCTTTTGAATTAGAATCAATACTTTGAATTCCTCTATCTTCCTTGCCTACCAAACAACTTTGTGTCCTTGGATGAATTAGTTCGTAAGATTACACACACATTCCTTGGATTCGGTACCCTTGGAATACTCTCTTAAGGGGAAGCTCTACACGGTAGATTCCGTGCGCTTGCGGATTTTTATCTGTGATGTAAGAAACGTCAACACCCAACTCGCGGTGGTAAGCAGTGTGATGTACTTGAAGGGACCGAGGAAATTCGACTTGCTCTCCCGAGTTTGCCTCAGCATGAAGAACTGACGGAACACTCAGCACGCACGGGTACACTCCGACGAACATCTCGTAAAAGTGCGAGAACATCGCCGCCACCACCAAAGAATTTGGTGACAAGTGATGAAGCCAGAGCCCTAGGACCTCCAGAAGTGTCATAAGGAAAGAAGAAAGGGGTGAAATGAACTCGGAGTATGCGTATGAGGTGAATAAGACAATCTCTTTCTCCTCCAACTTTAGAGGCAGTGAATTGGGGCGGATCAGATTATGCCGCTCCTCGTCCTCCCAACCAAGCAGCCACCTCACAGGAGATATGTCCACCACGCGAGAAGAAGGCAAGCGTGGGGCCATTGGAGCAGCAGTCGAGAACTTTGAAGGTGGGGAAAGCTCGGGTGCTCAAGGAGGAAGGCAAAGGCTCGAACGTTGGGGTGTGAGTAAGGAAGGAACCACCTTTCCCCACAAAGGTTTCCTTTTAAACACCCTCGCGATGTTTGAGTGCATCGTGCAAGTCGCATGGGCTCGAAACCCGCTGTTCAACCCACAAAATCCATGTCAATAGGGCCCAAGTCCCTTGTCAGAGATATTGGCCCGAGTGGGCCCCCACCTGAGAGGGCGACCTGGCGGTTCCCATAAATGCAGAGCGAGAGCAGCAGGAGCGCAACAGCCACATTAGGAACCATTGCAATAAATAAGATGCAGCAAGTAAAGATCCCATCAGCACGACCCCTGAACGTGTGGCCACGATGGCAGAGGCACAACGCTTCGACAGGTCAAGACAAAATCAAAAGACAACGCGGGAAAGCAAATATAGGGCTCCACATTCGGGCTCATCACCTCCCTCCAAGGTGGACCCATGGGCCACTGTCAGTACCCGGCATGCTGAGTACCCTTGCGCATAGGCTAAAGTCACCTATGTGCCCTGCCTTCGTGCTGAGGCAGAGGTCGAGGGTGCAACGTGTCCAGAAGGCCCAGACCCCTCCCTACCTCAGATATGGGGTCTGTCATATCCACATGGACCTCAAGGCGGGGTCTAGCTCTTCCGAGGAGACGAGTTCCCAAGCGGCCACGTGTACAGCAAGACAGTACCCTTCTCCTCCATGGGAGTGGGCTCCGCTGCTTCCAAGTGGTTCGAAGCACCAAGTCGACCACCTCTCCCGGAGGTGGGCTCCGGCTCTACCACGTGTCCTACGACCCTAGATCCTCCTCTGTACCCAAGAAAGGGCTTCAGGGCTGCCACGTGGTCCGTGGATCGGGACCCGACCTCCCCCATAGAGGCTAGCTATAGAGCTACCACGTGCCCTGCAACTTGCCCTAGATGGTGGGTTGTGAGAGTTAAGGGAGCAGTGTGCCTTGTCTAATTCAGGAATTGAAGACACCGCCTTCCCCAGTCGCATGACGGGGCGCACGCCTACTGTGAGGTACTGCTACACCATATCGCATCACAATGAAGATGCCACAAGCCTAACACACTCCGCCAAAGTGGGTAGCTTACGGCGATAGGACAGTTAGATGGGACATTCCCTGCCATCATCAACGACTACACATGGCCACTAGCGTCTGAGGTGGGAAGACGACGGGTCTTCATGCCACGGTTAGAGGAAGCTTATGCGAGAAGCCTTAGATATTTTAGGATAAGATCGCCCCAGGGCCACCTACCGGGCCCTAGACCCCACTTGTAAGGCGTCTGACCTTCTCTATAAAAGGACCGGACCGCCACCGTTACGAAGGATTCGATCCAATCTCAACGCATACACACTCTTTACATGCATTCACACCAGCAATACAACTCACACCGTGGAGTAGGGTATTATGCTATGGCAGCCCGAACCACGTAAAATCACCATCTCACCATCTCTCATACGCTCAACCTCACCTTAAGACTAAGCCCTGCCGATCAAGAACCTTTGCGGGCTGCTCGCATAGTAGATCTGGGGGAAGTGTCACAAGAACACTTCGACAATCACGATGACTTCTAGTCGAAGAGGAACAATATCTTCTCATGGATGTTGGAGGCAAGCTGCTAGGGCTTGAAGTGGATTGTGGTGGCTCCCACGCGGCACCTGGCCATCCATGACAAGATGGACCTTCGGTCTCAAGCTATGGAGGTTGAGTCCATCCGGGTGCATCACCCGTTGGGTTCTCTTCCTCTTTGTACTCATGGACCGTGGAGGTTGTCGGAGGCATGTCCACTCTCCTTGCACAACTTCTAGTTTCCCTGCAAGAGACATTACTTCTTCGAGCTTCCTCAACAGGAAGAAGGTCAATGGTTAGCCTCCGGCATTTGTACAAATGATAATCCAAGTTAGGTAACCGAATTTCATTGACAAAGACGGGATAATAAAACATCAAAGAGCCATCTTGATCATGCTTAAGGGTATGTCCTTGCACTAGATAATCTTCATTAATTAATTCTCGTTCATTTTCAATATATTCAAATGAAGTATATTCTAGTGCTCCTACCGTAGTAGCAATGTGGGTAATCAATGAAGTGCATTCAATTGGCCTCGTCCTTGAAATGTAATCTAACCATTGTATAATCATGACAATAACTGGATCAACTTTTATCTTTTTAATCATGGCAAATAAAATTTTCAGCTCATCATCATGCACCATCCTAACATCTCCTCTAAGGAACATAGTCATAGCCACCCATCTATACATGAAGTGTAAAGTAGGATTGTGCAAGTGGCTATTCCTAGGAGCACTACATCAGACCTCACTAGTCAATTTGTGCGAAAAATTTGTTTGCTAAACTTAGGCAAAGTGAATCCTATGATTTCACTTAATTCTTTAAATAGGATGTTGTATTCTTTTTGAAATAATCTAAAAGAAATACCATCAAATCCTATTTCGAGGGTGCAAATTAATTGCATGGAGAGAAGGCGTGAACCTCTCTGCTCTATGTGAGCAAAATTCTACCATCCTGGTGCACGCCAAATGGAAAGGAATTCGTAATCCATACATATTTTGGAGATCGAATCCGGTTCATAAGCTTTCGCATGAGAAAACTCACGATTTTGGAGGAGCTTGCGTGCTTGATCCTTAACTTCACTTATTATGTCAAGGTCGTCGTCGTGGAGAAGTTGACGCGAGTTGCACCTCTCACTCATGGGACTGTCCTCACATACACTCCTCCTCCGCAAACTTGGTGTAGCAAGAGAAGAGGTACGTGCAATTGAGTCTCCACCATGGCTTGAGCTTGCAGCCTCCTTCCTCTTCCCGAAAAACCTCTTTATTCCTTTCATGGCCACAACAAGCAAGAATACAACAAAGAAAAATTCGAAAGATGTGATGTTAGTGAAAGCAAAACCCCCGACGAATTTTCCCTTGAAGAACATGAGAGCAAATTGCAAATGCAAACAAAAAAACAAATCTTTTTGGGTTGGATTTGAGCAATAGTGCTTCAATGAAGAGCAAGAAAAACAATGTGAGCAAAGAGTGACTTTGGGAGGTGTGAAATTTGGTGAAGTGTGAAGAGGAGTGCTCCTCACGACCACCATTTATAGTGTACACTCGCAAACGGTCAAAGAGAATCAAATCTAGCCGTTAGAGGAGATAGAGCCAAAATGGCCCTTTCCCATGTCGGTCAAACATGGGGGGGTCAGCAACACTTAAATGTGGGCCCTCCTGTTCCCCAACGGCTATAAAATTAGCACATTGGTAAAACACCACATTTGCACGTCACAAAAACTTTTTCGGGAATAAAACCCTTTTTTCAAAACCCAACAATTTTCTTTTGTGAAAAATAAGGAAATTAAAATAATAGTTGAAATAATAAGATTCTCAACTTGATAATAAAACTCAAATATGCAGTGGGGATAATAAAACTAACCTGGAAAACAAATGAATAGAAAAGAAAAATCAAAGAAAAGCTAACTATCAATTTAACCGATTGGCTATGTCTCACCACAGTCTGATGAGATGGGCATTCCTCCTCCTTTATTGCTTGACATCCAGGCCGGAGGGATGGGCTCGGATGGCTTGTCTTGCTTCTTCCACCATTCCTTTTTTGGCAGCTTGGTGTACTTGGGCTGTTGGGGAGGCTCGGACTTCTTTGTCTTCTTGGGATGTCGGCATGGACGATAAGAAGGGTTCTTCGCATAGATTAATTCCCTCATGAATGCAATGAGCGGATCCACCTTTGAAGGTGTGACTTCGACCTCTTGAATGTGTTTAACATTGAGCCCATACTTGATGCGGATCATGGAGCATTGGTCCGGCTTTGGGCGAAAGTTAAACTTCTCCTCCTTGCCATAGTTATGGAAGTGGATTTCTCCTACTCTTACATCTATGCGAGCCTTTGCGCTGCTTAGGAACGGGCACCCAAGAATGAGCGGCATATCCTTTTCAACCTCCATGTCGAGCCCACGAAATCCACAAGTATGAAGCAATTTCGGATTTTCACCAGAAAGTCTTCGGCAATACCCGCTGGATAACGGGCTCAAGAGTTAGCCTGTTGGAGCTGCATTTGTGTTGGAGTAAGCTCAATGATGTTCAGTTGGTCGAAGACCACCTTGGGCATCACACTCACACTTGATCCAAATTCACATAGTGCCTTGTCAAAGTAGTGAGCCCAAATCGAGCAGGAGATGAAGGGATATCCAGGGTCCTTTAGCCAGTTGCTTTCCCATAGAGAAATCATATCGACATTTTCCATGGGAGGATCAGGTTGTCCTGACATCATGCCATTCTCCATTGGCAGAACGTCAATAGACAGTTGAGCCAACTAAGTCTCCAGCATCTTGTTGAAGTTTAGTTCATTCTTGAAGGCCGAGGATAGTCCTTCAATCTTGGCATTGATATTCTCTAAGGTCTTACATTAGCTGACAACTTCTTTGATAGGGCATCACTGATCTTTAGTTGGGTGGAAAGCTCTCTCAATTTGGGTTGATTTCCATTGTTGCCATTGTTGTGGTACCCTCCTTAAAAGAATGGGCATGGTTGGCCCCACCCTTGACCTCCTGGAAGATAGCCATTGTTGTTCCCATTGTTAGCTACGTATAAGGCATCCTCACAGGTTTCTGGGTTTCTAGGCAGTCATTACTTAAATGCCCCGTGTTGCTACAGACTTCATAGGTGATGTGAGAGTCTAGGGCATAGGCATTTCCACATACGTCGTCATTGGCTCGTCCATCTATCTTCTTCATGAGGAGGTCCAATTTGGCAGCGATCATGTCCACCTCCTTCAAGATGTGCATGCCCCGCTGACGGGTATGTAGACGCTCATCGTCCAACCCATGTTTGACACCATCTTCTCAACTAATTCTTTGTATCTGGGCACCATCATTGAGAAGAAGGCACCTCCAGCAGCAGCATCTACATGGTCTCAGACGGAAGGGATCAACCCGTTGTAGAAGTTTTGGATAATCAACCAGTCGTTCATCCAATGGTGGGGATAGGCCAGGATGTACTCCTGAAGCCTTTCCCAAGCCTCGGAAATAGACTCCTTCGCATCTTGCTAGAAGCTGGAAATCCTTCCACGTAGGGCATTGGTCTTGCCCAACGGAAAGAACTTGGCGAGGAATGTCATGGAACATTTCTCCCAAGTCTCTATAGCACTTCGGTTCATGTAGAACCGCTGCTTCGCCCTCCCAAGAAGGGAGAACGGAAACAGCCTAAGACGGATTGCATCAGGAGATACATCATTAATCCTATAAGTGCTGCAGATCTCAAGGAACTGCTGCAGGTGAGCACTTGTATCATATTTAGCCTTCCCACAAAATGGGTTGGCTTGCACCATAGTCATCAAGCCAGTCTTGATCTTGAAGTTCACGTCTCATGTGTTAATAGTGGGCCTAACAGGCACATTGTTAGTAGAGGGAGCCATAAACTCAGGAAGAGTCTTCTGGGCCATTGGCATTTCGATTGTTGATGCAGTTGCGTTGGCTTGCTTTGCCGCTCAAAGCTTCTGAGGAGTAACGACACGAGGTCGATCACTTAGAAGTGGAAACCAAACGTACACTACCCCGTTTTCTCATAAAATGCGAAAACAAAAAGTTTATCCTACTAAAATCTACCCAGGGTCCTATCCTATTCACTCAATCATGTAATACTTTGGCTGCCTTCCGTGGCAAAAGTGCCATAAGTGCTTGTTGTCGTTTCTTAGGTCATAGATAAAAATCTGCAAGCGCACGAAAACTATTGAAGTTCCATTTCCCATTAAAAGAGTATCCCAAGGGTGTCATTTATATTCTCACAAAGGAAGACTAGGTGGAAGCATACCAATCATCCAATGAAGAGGGTAGATTGGTCTAGGTAGGGTTCTAGTGAGGATGGGTAATAGATATGTACAGGTATTGTGACACACAAAAGAGCTTCCTATTCTAAGGGGGATAAATGGGTCAAGGAGAGATTAGGATAAGAGTTAGGGAGTTGCACCTACAATGCTTCTAGTATACATGTTAGATACTAATGAATATGTCCATGATGAATTCTTATGATAAGTTGTTCAACAAATCGGGCACGGGTTTACCCCTAGCAATACTAGGAGGACTCCCGCAAAGAGCCTGTGGCATAGCCGAACGTGGAGGATTACAAGGACAGATAGGGTTGTCACCACCTACTGCATACCTCTTCAGTCCGTGGGTATATGAGCATCCAACGCTACTTAACTATCCTAGCACCATGCTAGCATATTAAGTAAATACCTTAGGAGCCTAGGCACATGCCCTCCTAAGGCAATGACTATCCTAGTCATCATTGAACCAATGTTGGAACATAGCATAAGTTAATCATATTAACATGGTCATGTCATAAATAATTAGACTATAGTGGGGATTTGTAGTGTTATGATGTTATAATGAGAATGATATGGCATAATCATAAATACTACTACCACATACATGGAATCCCCAATCAGACAAGAAACTCTTCATCCAAGTATATGCATAAAAGAGACTAAAGATAGCATCTTTATTAAGAACAAAGTCACAAATACAGATAGGAATATGAGAGCCATACCTTTCCCAATTTGGAATTGGGAAGAGTCTCCTTCTACTTCTTCCTAACTTGGACTATGGACTAGAGGCTCTCGTCTCGATAGCCTAAACTCCTCTAAACCTATGGAGAGTAGTGGATACAATAGAATGAATACTCAAGTGGTGTGTGTGTGAAGTGAGGATAGGGGGTCCTATTTATAGTTGAAGAAGGGTCCGTCCCCGCCACCAAAATGCGTGAATTAGTCATCATTATCTTCAAGAAGCTGGGAGGAGCCAACACATGTCGATTGACCGAGTTTGGCGACAGGATCGGGTCGGCCTACTAGGGGGGTTGGCTGACCTGGTCATGTTTCATTGGAGTTGTGTTTTCTCTAGGTCACTGTCATGTGGGTCCCCTTTACTGATATAGGTGATACACTGTTGCATGGCCTTGAATACTTCTATTTGTGGGCCATTTAATCCATGTGGTGCCACATGTTGGCACTTGATTAGCTGGGATGATATTTTGTAGGATTGCTCCCCCTCTTTTACCTCATTTCCTGCATAAAATGCTTGCATGCACTATTTCTCCAAGGACAAACGGAAATGGGTTCAATAGAAAGGTTATGTGTGCAAGAAATGGTATTTTCTTCACATAATTGAGTTATATTTATGGTGAAATTGGTTTATAACAGCCGTCAACACCTACCAAGGCCCCTACTTGTTGCCACTATTTCCTACTTGGATTCACCCCTAACCCCACCACTCCTTCTCCTATATAAACACCTGAAGCCCCTCCGCTCACCCTGTCCACATTAGAGGAAAACCGTCACCACCTGTTTCTCAATGTGAGAGGCCATCCAAGAAGCAAGAAGCCCTCACCGCAAGGAAGGAGAAGGAAGAGGAAGGAGAAGAAGAAGGAGGATCAAGCAAGATCATCGTCTCTGCTATGATCTTCTTCATCAATTATTAGTCATCAACGTTCTTCTTATACTTGTTGTTGCCGATTTGTCATCGATGGATCTAGACATCAAGTTTCACACGTTGCACTAAATCCTTGATCGGTGAACCATTGCATTCACGGTATTTGCCCTAGATCGAACTTTTTGCGCCAACTTTGATTCCACTCTTGAGTCAAACCATGCCCTTGTTGCAAATTTTGCAAAACCCTAGTCCATAGCAGACTTGTCCGGTCCAGAGCAGACTAGTTCGGTCAAGAGTGGACATGTCTGACCAATTGTGCGGACTAGTCTGGCAACTGAATTTCTGAATTCCTGAAACTTTCCCAGTTTTCCTTGAAATGACTCGAAACATGCTTCAACATGTAAAACTCAATTATAGTTGGTTACTAAACAACAGTAGTAACCTAATAACATGTAATACCTCATAATTGCATCATTCATGCATATCATAGCATATTGAGTGCTATATGAGCATTGATTGATTGTAATGCTTGCTTCACATGTCTGTCACACGGAATAGAAGGAAACGCTCTAGAGGGTGCTTTCGAGGACCTTCAGCACCAAAGGCCTTGATCCAAACCAGCCACCAGAGCAAAGCAAGTGTCTTTGAACATTTTGATCTGGTTTTAGATGTTTATTTTGAAAATTGCATGCTTGTGTCAAATTGATGGGAAACCCATGAATAGGTGTTTACTAGACTTGTATGCCCATCCTTCTCACTCAGGATGTAATCTGGAGTGTCGGGAAGGGTATTTTACACTTTTGCTCTGCTTTACTTAAATGGGACTGGGAATAACATAATGGCTTGATTATAAATTATTGAACATATGAACTATGTAAATTGATGATAATGACCCTTTAGCAACATGGAACCTAGGGATCTAAGCAAGCGGGTTATGTGGAATGGGTTAGATGATTTGGTGGTTTTGCTTGCTTTAGATCTAAGGACTGGTTCGTGGAGCGACCACCCAGGATAGCAGTGCCACCACAGGGGCAAGTATGGGTGCGGCTTAGTGTCGACAGCTGTTATATACCAATTTCACCCGTCAATATAACACAATTATGTAATGGAATTGTCATTCCTTGCACACATCACCTTTCTATTTAACCTATTTCCACTTGTCCTTGGAGAAATAGTACATGCAGGGAATTATTACATGAAATGAGGTAAAAGAAGGGGAGAAATCCCATAAAATACCACCCCAGCCAATCAAGCGACGACATGTGGCACCGCATGGATCAAATGGCCCACAAACAAAAGTATCCAAGGCCATCCAACGTTGTATCACCCATAGCAGTAAAGGGTACCCACCTGGAAGTGACCTAGAGGAAGCACGACGCAAAAGGAGCCAAGACCAGGTCAGCTGACTCCCCTAGTCGATCGACTACATTCTGGCACCAAACGTGGTCAACTTCCACGTGTCAACTACCTGTGGTGTCCTGATAACGATGAAGACTGATTGGCTCACTTTTGGTAGTGGGAGTTGACCCTTCTCCAGCTATAAATAGGACCCCCTACCCTCACTTCATACACACACCACTTGATTATTCATTCTATTGTATCCACTATTCTCAAAGAGCCTCTAGTCAATAGTCCAAGTAGGAGAGGAGTAGAAGGAGTCTCTTCCCAATTCCTAATTAGGAAAGGTATGGCTCTCATATTCTTATTTGTATTTGTGACTTTGCTCTTAATAAAGATGATATCTTTAGTATTCTATTGTTCATATACTTGGATGAAGCATTTCTTGTTTGATTGTGGATTCCATATACGTGGTAGGAGTAGTACTTATTATTATGCTATACCATTCTCATCATATCATCATAAACACTACAAACCCCCACAATATTTTAATTATATATTACATCATTATGTTAATATGAATCACTTATGCTATGAACTAACATTGGTTCAACGATGATTTAGTTCATTGCCTTAGGATGGCTTGTAACTAAGCTCTTAAGTTAATTACTTAATATGCTAGCATGGTGCTAGGATATATAAGTAGCGTTGAATGTCTCGAGGACCCATGAATTGAAGAGGTAGGCAGTAGGTGGTGACAGCCCTATCTGTCCTTTGTAATCATGCACATTTGGCTATACCACAGGATCTTGGCGGGAGTCATCCTAGTATTGCTAGGTGTAATCCCGTGCCCGATGTGTTAATCCACTTAGCATGAGAATTAATAATTAATATGATCATTAGTAACTAACTTAGGCTATGTATATGTATATTAGAAGCACAATAGAAGAATCTACATAACTCTTAGCCTAGTCCCTCTTTACCTCTTTTACCCACTCAGGATTGAGAGCTCTTGTGTGTGTCACACTACCTCTAACTATCATTGACCCATCCTTGCTAGAACCCTACATAGGTCAACCTAGCTCTCCATTTGATGATTGCTTTGCTTCCACCTAGCCTCCCCTTGGGAGAATATAAATTACACCCTTTGGGAATACTCTAAAAAGGGAAATGCTACATTGATAGATTTCGTGCGCTTGCGGATTTACGTCTGTAATTTATGAACTACCAACAAGCCTTTTTGGCATCACTGCTAGGGATGAGTTGTTAGTAGTGCGTAGGAAATATCAACACGCATTTTTGGCGCCGTTGCCTGGGATGAGTTGTTAATAGTGCATAGGAAATATCAACAAACATTTCTAGCATCGTTGCCAGGGAAGGCAACCGAAGTATTGCATGATTGAGTGAATAGGAGAGGACCGAGTAGGTTTTAGTAGGATAACCCTTCTTATTTTTGCATTTTATGAGAAAACAAGGTAGTGTATGTCTGGTTTCTGCTTGCCAAAAAACTTTGTTGAAGACCCTGAATCCCTTCTGACAGATCAACCTCGTGTCGTTACTTCTCAATGGATTCGAGCAGCAAAGCGAGCCAACACAACTGCACCAACAACTGAGACGCTAATGGCCCCGAAGACCCTTCGTGAGTTTTCGATTCCCTCTGGTAACAATGTGTCTGTTGGGCCCACTGTTAACACGGGAGACGTGAACTTCGAAATCAAGACTGACCTGATCACTATGGTGCAAGCCAATTGATTTTATGAGAAGCCTAATGAGGATACAAGTGCTCACTTGCAATAGTTCCTTGAGATCTGTAGCATTTTTAAGATCAAGGACGTATCTCCTGATGCTGTCCATCTTAGGTTGTTTCCGTTCTCTCTTCTTGGGAGAGTGAAACAGTGGTTCTACGCGAACCAAAGTGCTTTAGACACTTGAGAGAAGTTTTCAACGACATTCCTTGCCAAGTTTTTCCAGTTGGGTAAGACCAATGCCGTACCTGGAAGAATTTCCAGCTTCTAGCAAGATGCCAAGGAGTCTATTCCCGAGGCTTGGGAAAGGCTTGAGGAGTATATCCTAGCCTATCCCCACCATGGGATGGATGCTTGGCTAATTATCCAAAACTTCTACAACGGGCTGATCCCTTCCACCCCTGACCATGTTGCTGCTGTTGCTAGAGGTGCCTTCTTGCATTGACGATGCCCAAAGCTGAAGATTTGATTGAGAAGATGGTTTTAAACATGGGTTGGATCGATGAGCGCCTTCATACCCGCCAGCGAGGCATGCACACCTTGAAGGAGGTGGACATGATCGCTGCAAAATTGGGCCTACTTTTGAAGAAGATTGATGGACAAGCGACCATTGCAAACCATTGAGGTTGTCAAGCTTACGAAAGACTGCAGTTGAGCCATCCTCATTAGGCTTTCGGAGAAAAAGAAGGACCCTGGATTTCCTACAATATCTTTCTCAATTGGGGCTCACTACTTCGACAAGGCACTTTGTGACCTTGGAGCAAGTATGAGTGTAATGCCCATTGTGGTCTTTGACTAGCTGAACATCACGAAGCTTACTCCAACACCAATGCATCTCGAACTGGCTGACTCTTCAGTCCGTTATCCGGCAGGTATTATTTAAGATGTTCTGGTGAAAATATGGAATTGCTTCATACCCGTGGATTTTGTGGCGCTCGACATGGAGGTCCAGAAGGATACACTGCTCATTCTTGGGCGACCATACTTAGCACCGGGAAGGCTCGCATAGATGTGGGAGCTGGAGAAATCAACTTCCATATCAATGGCAAGGTGGAGAAGTTTAACTTTCACCCAAAGTTGGAGCAATGGTCCATGATCTGTATCAAGTATGGGCCGAATGTTAAAAACATTCAAGAGGTCGAAATCACACCTCCAAAAGTAGACCTGCTCATTGCATCCATGAGGAATTTGATCTATGCGGAGAACCCGTCTTATTGTCCACACCAACAACCTAAGAAGACGGAGAAGTCTGATCCTCCCCAATGGCCCAAGTCCACCAAGCCGCCAAAGAAGGAATGGCGGAAGAAGCAAGACAAGCCATCCGAGCCAATCCCTCCGAGCCCGGAGACAAGAAATGAAGGAGGAATGTCCATATCACCGGACGGTGGTGAGACATAGCCAATAGGTTAAATTGGTAGTTATCCTTTCTTTGTTTTTCTTTTCTCGTCATTTGGTTTTCCCATTTAGTTTGATTTTTCCCCACTGCATATTTGGTTTTTCTTAGCAAGTTAAGAATCTTCTATTCTCAACTATCATTTTTTTTCACAAAAAGAAAATTTTTGGATTTTGAAAAAATTGTTTTTATTCGAAAAAAAAATTCTGAGCTACAAAAGTGGTAACTCACCAATGTGCTAATTCGATAGCCGTTGGGGAGCCACCTGCCAAAAGGGAGAACAGGAGGGCCAACATTGTAGTGCAGTTGACCCCCTTGTTCGGCCGACATGGGGAAAGGTCCATTTTGGCTCTCTCTCCTCGAACAGCTACATTAGGTTCCCTAGTGACTGTTGGGGAGTGTACACTATAAATTGTGGCCGTGAGGAGCATTCATCCTCACACTTCACCTCATTTTACACCTCCCCAAAGTCACTCCATACTCAAATTGTTTTTCTTGCTCTTGATTGAAGTACTCTTGATTAAAATCCGACTCAAAAAGATTTTCTTTTGTTTGCATTTGCAATTTGCTCTCAAGCTCTTCAAGGGAAAATTCGTCGGGGGTTTTGACTTTGCTAACATCACCTCTTTCGAGTTTTTGGCCTGTGTTCTTATTTGTTGTGGCCGTGAAAGGAATGAAGAGGATGTTTGGGAATGGGAAGGAGGCTCCAAGCTCAAGCCATGTTGGAGAATCAAGTGCATGTCCCTCTTCTGTTGCTACACGAAGTTCACGAAGGAGGAGTGTAGGTGAGGACACTCCCATGGATGAGAGGAGCAACCCGCACAAACTTCTTCACAATGACAACCTCGACATACAAATTGAAGTTGAAGACAAAGCACACAAGCTCCTCCAAGGTTGTGAGTTTTCTCATATGAAATCTTATGACCCAGATTTGATCTCCAAAATTTGTATGGATTCCAAATTCTTTTCCATTTGGTGTGCACTAGGATGGAACAATTTTGCTCACATAGAGGAGAGAGGTTCACGGCTTCTCCAATGCAATTCCTTTGCACACCCAAAATAGGATTTCATGGTATTTCTTTTAGATTATTTCAAAAAGAATACAACATCCTATGGAAAGAATTAAGTGAAATCCTAGGCTTCCATAAATGTTGTTTGCTAGATTTAGACACTTTATCTAAGTTTAAAAAACAAAGTTTTTGGAAAGATTTGACTAGTGAGGTCAGATGTAGTGCACCAAGGAATAGCCACATGCAAAACTCTACTTTACGCTTCATGCATAGATGGGTGGCTATAACTATGTTCCCTAGAGGAGATGTAAGGGTAGTGCGTGATGATGAGATGAAAATTTTATTTGCCATGATTAAAAAGATAAAAGTTGCTCCATTATTGCCATAATGACACAATGGTTAGATTACATTCCAAGAACAAGGCCAATTGAATGCACTTCATTGATTACCCATATTGCTACTAGGGTAGGAGCACTAGAATATTCTTCATTTGAGTATATTAAAAATGAAAGAGAATTAATTAATAAATATTATTTAGTGCAAGGACATACCCTTAAGCATGATCAAGATGGCTCTTTGTTATTTTATTATCCTAGCTTTGTCAATGAAATTCGGTTACCTAACCCAGATTATCATTTGAACAAAAGCTGAAGACTAACCCATTGACCTTCTTCCCATCGAGGAAGAAGCCCAAAGAAGTAATGTCTCCAGCAGGGTAACTAGAAGCCGTACAAGGAGAGCGGCCATGCCTCCAACAACCTCCACGGTCCATGAGTATGAAGAGGAAGAGAACCCAACGGGTGATGCACCCAGATGGACTGAACCTCCAACGTATGAGACCGAAGGTCCGTCTTTGCATGGATGGCCATGTGCGACATGGAGCCACCCCTATCCACTTCAAACTCTAGTAGCTTGCCTCCAACGTCCATGAGAAGATGTCGTTCCTCTTCGGCTTGAAGTCGTCATGACTATAGCCAAGGAATGACAGATCCCTACTAGATGTATGGAAGAGCTTGAAGTGAGAACGGGTGACATCTACAACACTCTCCAAGGGAATGTCCAAGGTACCCAAGACTTGCAACAACACATGAACGTTCAATTCACCACCATCAACTCCACGCTAGAACAACAACAATCCGACCTCGCGGCATACTTCCGTCATCAAGGGTTCAACCCTCATCATGGAGGCGAGTGAAGAACAAGCTTGGGGGAGGACCCCCACTTGAGGTAAATTGTATCACACCCCTTGCATATTTATTTTCCATTCATCCATCTCGCATATAACAAAAATAATAAGTAGGATACATTTTTTTCAAATAAAATAATACATGTGCGGTATGAATGACTTGGAATTCACAGAGATGAAATGATGAATGGTTGCTCTGTTTTAATTTTCCTAAGTCCCTAGTTTACAACTTACTACTCTCCAACATATTGCTCTCATGGGCTAAAATTGCTTTTGCCTTGATTTGGAAATTGTGGGTAGCAAAAGCTTAATCCATTTTAAGTTGTTGTGAGATACGATATAGTGATAGGGCTGCTACTTCTGGTTTGAAACTGAAACTTGGATTACTAGAGAAAATTCTAAAAAAATTTAAGTTACTCTCATTTGATTGCAAATACCTACCAAAGCTATATGATACATTACATTGATAGACCTTATGCATTTGCTATTTGTCTTCACATTGAGCTTTGTCAAACTAATATAGACCTATGTGAGATTTCATTCATTACTTTTTGAATTCAAGACTTCACATGAACATGCTATACTTCTACACTAGAAGTAAGCATAATTTGATCATACCACCATTCCACAATAAAAAGAGAAACTCCATACCATTCACCTTTGTACTCTCTCCAAAATTTCTTGCGTAAAAAGGGAGTAGAAGACATGGCTACAAGGAAAAGAAAAAGAAAAATAAAAGAAAATGCATTCTGACTTAAAGCATGAGAAAGAAAAGTAGCCATGTTTCATCTCTGTAAAATAAGAGAGTCCACTCAAAAAGGAATCATCTCAATGTCCACATCCACCTCCATTCCATCACACAAGCACAAGTCTTGAATCAAATTGTTTTGAATTGATTTCCCCTATGGCTTGATTTTTCGACTTAGCAATATTATGTGTTGCAAATATTCCTACTACATTCCCTACCAAGCTCCACATACAAGCCTTATTTATAGGTAGGATGAATTTAGGCAAAATGCCATGGTGAGGACATATTTCCACTACACATAAAAGAGAGGCCGAGATAATCGAATTGTGATACTTAAAATCTAAATTGAATTCTTCGGAATTTGAGTGGAACTTCATTTCTAGGGTACGTGTGCTTCATTTGCTATTCTATCTTTCAACCACCCATGAATAGGACATGGCATAAGCCCCATAATGACAAAAGATGGTTGAAGTACCATGCCAACTTTTGCAATACTAGGTAGAGTATTTTGTTGTGCACATGGTACTTTCGAAAAATAGAACATTGTAGCAACTCCTGATCATCAACCTAAAGTTTTGAATTTGCTCGAGACAAGCAAAGGATAAGTTTGGGGGAGTTTGTTGATGACTGTTATATACCAAATTCACCCATCAATATAACTCAATTAGGTGAAGGAATTGTCATTTATTGCACACATCACCTTTCTATTTAAGCAATTTCCACTTGTCCTTGGAGAAATAGTGCTTGCAGGGAATTATTATGGGAAATAAGGTAAAAGAGGGGGAACAATCCTATAAAATACCATCCAGCCAATCAAGCGATGACAGGTGGCACCACATGGATAAAATGGCCCACAAACAGAAGTATCTGAGGCCATCTAACGGTGTATCACCCATATCAGTCAAGGCGACCCACTTGGAGGTGAACTGGAGGAAGCACACCGCAAAAGGAGCCAAGACCAGGTCGACCGACCCCCTAGTCAGTTGATTAGGTCCTGGCGCAAAACACGGTCAACTTCCACGTGTCGACTCCCTGTGGTTCCCTGATAACGATGAAGACTGATTCACGCTCTTTTAGTGGCGGGAACCGACCCTTCTCCAGATCTGAATAGGACCCCCTACCCTCACTTCACACACACACACACACACACACACACACACACACCACTTGAGTATTCATTCCATTGTATCCACTCTTCTCCAAGAGCCTCTAGTCAATAGTCAATGTAGGAGAGGAGTAGGAGTCCTGACGAGAAAGGTATGGCTCTCATATTCCTATTTGTATTTGTGACTTTGCTCTTAATGAAGATGATATCGTTAGTCTTCTATTGTTTATACTCAGATGTAGCATTTCTTGGATGATCGTAGATTCCATATATGTGGTAGGAGTAGTATTTATGATTACGCTATACCATTCTCATTATATCATAATAAACACTGCAAACCCCAACTCTAGTCTAATTAGCTATGACATGATTATGTTAATATGAATCACTTATGCTATGAATAACATTGGTTCAATGATGATTTAGTTTATTGCCTTAGGATGTCTTTTGCCTAGGCTCTTAAGATAATTACTTAATATGCTAGCATGGTGCTAGGATAGATAACTAGCGTTGGATGTCTTGTAGACCCACGTATTGAAGTGGTAGGTAGTAGGTGGTGACAGTCCTATCTGTCCTTTGTTATCCACCATGTTTGGCTATGACACAGGCTCTTGGCAGGAGTCATCCTACTATTGCTAAGGGTAAACCCCTGCCTGATGTGTTAATCCACTTAGCATGAGAATTAATATTTAATATGATCATTAGTAACTAACTTAGGCTATGTATATGTATATTAGAAGCACAATAGAAGAATCTACATAACTCTTAGCCTAGTCCCTCTTTACCTCTTTTGCCCACTTAGGATAGAATGCTCTTGTGTGTGTCACACTACCTCTAACTATCATTTACCCATCCTTGCTAGAACCCTACCTAGGTCAACCTAGCCTCTCCATTTGATGATTGCTTTGCTTCCACCTAGCCTTCCCTTGGGAGAATATAAATTACACCCTTTGGGAATACTCTAAAAAGGGAAATGCTACATTGATAGATTTCGTGCGCTTGCGGATTTACATCTGTAATTTATGAACTACCAACAAGCCTTTTTGGCATCACTGCTAGGGATGAGTTGTTAGTAGTGCGTAGGAAATATCAACAAGCATTTTTGGCGCCGTTGTCGGGGATGAGTTGTTAATAGTGCATAGGAAATATCAACAAGAATTTCTAGCATCGTTGCCGGGGAAGGCAGCCGAAGTATTGCATGATTGAGTGAATAGGATAGGACCGAGTAGGTTTTAGTAGGATAACCCTTCTTATTTTTGCATTTTATGAGAAAACAGGGTAGTGTATGTCTGGTTTCTGCTTGCCAGAAATCTTTGTTGAAGACCCTGAATCCCTTCTGAGAGATCAACCTCGTGTCGTTACTTCTCAATGGATTCGAGCAGCAAAGCGAGCCAACACAACTGCACCAACAACCGAGACGCCAATGGCCCCGAAGACCCTTCGTGAGTTTTCGATTCCCTTTGGTAACAATGTGTCTGTTGGGCCCACTGTTAACACGGGAGACGTGAACTTCGAAATCAAGACTGACCTGATCACTATGGTGCAAGCCAATTGGTTTTATGAGAAGCCTAACGAGGATACAAGTGCTCACTTGCAATAGTTCCTTGAGATCTGTAGCATTTTTAAGATCAAGGACGTATCTCCTGATGTTGTCCATCTTAGTCTGTTTCCGTTCTCTCTTCTTGGGAGAGTGAAAAAGTGGTTCTACGCGAACCAAAGTGCTTTATACACTTGAGAGAAGTGTTCTACGACATTCCTTGCCAAGTTTTTCCAGTTGGGTAAGACCAATGTTGTACCTGGAAGAATTTCCAGCTTCCAGCAAGATGCCAAGGAGTCTATTCCCGAGGCTTGGGAAAGGCTTGAGCAGTATATCCTAGCCTATCCTCACCATGGGATGGATGCTTGGCTAATTATCCAAAACTTCTACTACAGGCTGATCCCTTCCACCCCTGACCATGTTGCTGCTGTTGCTAGAGGTGCCTTCTTGCATTGACGATGCCCAAAGCTGAAGATTTGATTGAGAAGATGGTTTTAAACATGGGTTGGATCGATGAGCGTCTTCATACCCGCCAGCGAGGCAAGCACACCTTGAAGGAGGTGGACATGATCGCTGCAAAATTGGGCCTACTTTTGAAGAAGATTGATGGACAAGCGACCATTGCAAACCATTGAGGTTGTCAAGTTTACAAAAGACTGCAGTTGAGCCATCCTCATTAGGCTTTCGGAGAAAAAGAAGGACCCTGGATGTCCTATAATATCTTTCTCAATTGGGGCTCACTACTTCGACAAGGCACTTTGTGACCTTGGAGCAAGTATGAGTGTAATGCCCAAGGTGGTCTTTGACTAGCTCAACATCACGAAGCTTACTCCAACACCAATGCAGCTCGAACTGGCTGACTCTTCAGTCCGTTATCCGGCAGGTATTATTTAAGATGTTCTGGTGAAAATATGGAATTGCTTCATACCCGTGGATTTTGTGGCGCTCGACATGGAGGTCCAGAAGGATACACTGCTCATTCTTGGGCGACCATACTTAGCACCGGGAAGGCTCGCATAGATGTGGGAGCTGGAGAAATCAACTTCCATATCAATGGCAAGGTGGAGAAGTTTAACTTTCACCCAAAGTTGGAGCAATGGTCCATGATCGGTATCATGTATGGGCCGAATGTTAAAAACATTCAAGAGGTCGAAATCACACCTCTAAAAGTAGACCTGCTCATTGCATTCATGAGGAATTTGATCTATGCGGAGAACCCGTCTTATTGTCCACGCCAACAACCTAAGAAGACGGAGAAGTCTGATCCTCCCCAATGGCCCAAGTCCACCAAGCCGCCAAAGAAGGAATGGCGGAAGAAGCAAGACAAGCCATCCGAGCCAATCCCTCCGAGCCCGGAGACAAGAAATGAAGGAGGAATGTCCATATCACCGGACGGTGGTGAGACATAGCCAATAGGTTAAATTGGTAGTTATCCTTTCTTTGTTTTTCTTTTCTCTTTATTGGTTTTCCCATTTAGTTTGATTTTTCCCCACTGCATATTTGGTTTTTCATAGCAAGTTAAGAATCTTCTATTCTCAACTATCATTTTTTTTTCACAAAAAGAAAATTTTTGGATTTTTAAAAAATTGTTTTTATTCGAAAAACAATTTTTCTGAGCTACAAAAGTGTTAATTCACCAATGTGCTAATTCGATAGCCGTTGGGGAGCCACATGCCAAAAGGGAGAACATGAGGGCCAACATTGCAGTGCAGCTGACCCCTTTGTTCGGCCAACATGGGGAAAGGTCCATTTTGGCTCTCTCTCCTCCAACAGCTACATTAGGTTCCCTAGTGACCGTTGGGGAGTGTACACTATAAATTGTGGCCGTGAGGAGCTTTCCTACTCACACTTCACCTCATTTTACACCTCCCCAAAGTCACTCCATACTCAAATTGTTTTCCTTGCTCTTCATTGAAGTACTCTTGATCAAAATACGACTCAAAAAGATTTGCTTTTGTTTGCATTTGCAATTTGCTCTCAAGCTCTTCAAGGGCAAATTCATCGGGGGTTTTGACTTTGCTAACATCACCTCTTTCGAGTTTTTTCCCTATGTTCTTATTTGTTGTGGCTGTGAAAGGAATGAAGAGGATGTTTGGGAATGGGAAGGAGGCTCCAAGCTCAAGCCATGTTGGAGACTCAAGTGCATGTCCCTCTTCTGTTGCTACACGAAGTTCACAAAGGAGGAGTGTAGGTGAGGACACTCCCATGGATGAGAGGAGCAACCCGCACAAACTTCTTCACAATGACAACCTCGACATACAAATTGAAGTTGAAGACAAAGCACGCAAGCTTCTCCAAGGTTGTGAGTTTTCTCATATGAAAGCTTATGACCCAGATTTGATATCCAAAATTTGTATGGATTCCAAATTCTTTTCCATTTTGTGTGCACTAGGATGGAACAATTTTGCTCACATAGAGGAGAGAGGTTCACAGCTTCTCCAATGCAATTCCTTTGCACACCCAAAATAGGATTTGATGGTATTTCTTTTAGATTATTTTAAAAAGAATACAACATCCTATGGAAAGAATTAAGTAAAATCCTAGGCTTCCATAAATGTTATTTGCTAGATTTAGACACTTTAGCTAAGTTTAACAAACAAAGTTTTTGGAAAGATTTGACTAGTGAGGTCAGATGTAGTGCACCTAGGAATAGCCACATGCAAAACTCTACTTTACGCTTCATGCATAGATGGGTGGCTATAACTATGTTCCCTAGAGGAGATGTAAGGGTAGTGCGTGATGATGAGATGAAAATTTTATTTGCCATGATTAAAAAGATAAAAGTTGCTCCATTATTGCCATGATGACACAATGGTTAGATTACATTCCAAGAACAAGGCCAATTGAATGCACTTCATTGATTACCCATATTGCTACTAGGGTAGGAGCACTAGAATATTCTTCATTTGAGTATATTAAAAATGAAAGAGAATTAATTAATAAATATTATTTAGTGCAAGGACATACCCTTAAGCATGATCAAGATGGCTTTTTGTTATTTTATTATCCCAGCTTTGTCAATGAAATTCGGTTACCTATCCCAAATTATCATTTGTACAAAAGCTGAAGCCTAACCCATTGACCTTCTTCCCATCGAGGAAGATGCCCAAAGAAGTAATGTCTCCGGGAGGGTAACTAGAAGCCGTACAAGGAGAGCGGCCATGCCTCCGACAATCTCCACGGTGCATGAGTATGAAGAGGAAGAGAACCCAACGGGTGATGCACCCAGATGGACTCAACCTCCACCGTATGAGACCGAAGGTCCGTCTTTGCATGGATGGCCATGTGCCACATGGGAGCCACCCCTATCCACATCAAACTCTAGTAGCTTTCCTCCAACATCCATGAGAAGATGTCGTTCCTCTTCGGCTTGAAGTCGTCGTGACTATAGTCAAGGAATGAAAGATCCCACTAGATGTATGGAAGAGCTTGAAGTGAGAACGGGTGACATCTACAACACTCTCCAAGGGAATGTCCAAGGTACCCAAGACTGGCAACAACACATGAACGTTCAATTCACCACCATCAACTCCACGCTAGAACAACAACAATCCGACCTCGCGGCATACTTCCGTCATCAAGGGTTCAACCCTCATCACGGAGGCGAGTGAAGAACAAGCTTGGGGGAGGACCCCCACTTGAGGTAAATTGTATCACACCCCTTGCATATTTATTTTCCATTCATCCATCTCGCATATAAAAAAATAATAAGTAGGATACATTTGCTTCAAATAAAATAATACATGTGCGGTATGGATGAATTGGAATTCACATAGATGAAATGATGAATGGTTGCTCTGTTTTAATTTTCCTAAGTCCCTAGTTTACAACTTACTACTCTCCAACATATTGCTCTCTTGGGCTAAAATTTCTTTTGCCTTGATTTGGAAATTGTGGGTAGCAAAAGCTTAATCCATTTTAAGTTGTTGTGAGATACGATATAGTCACTACAGGAAACGCGATCATTTGCGACGGCCGTATTTATTTGCAACGGCTAGCCGTCTCAAACATCTTAAATTGCGACGGCCCGCCTCTGGCCGTCGCAAATAACAGGGCCGTCGCGAATAAGGACTTATTTGCGACGGCTGTAGGTCTGGCCATCGCAAATAAGACCTTATTTGTGACGGCCAACCCTAGAGCCGTCGCAATTAAAGGAGCCGTCGTAAATAACGCCTTATTTGCGACGGCCAGTACAAGGCCGTCACAAATAGGCTTTAGTTGCGACGGCCCTAAGGTAAGGCCATCGCAATTAAGGCAGCCGTCGCAAACTAGGTCTAATATCGGGACCCTCCGGCCCCGACTCTTCATTCACAATTCCCTCCACCGCCGCCCCTGACCCCGCCGCACCCCGACCCCGCCGCCCCCACCGCGCCCCCGCCGCCCCCGACCCTGCCGCCGGACCGCCTCCGCGCGGCTCCGCCTTTGCGCCGCCGCCCCCGACCCCGTCGCGCCCCCCGCCGCCCCCGACCCCGACGCCGGCCCGCCTCCGCGCGGCTCCGCCCCTGCGCCGCCACCCCCGACCCCGCCGCACCCCGACCCCACCGCCCCCGACCTCGCCGCCCACGCCCCCGCCGCACCCCCGCCGCGCCCGACCCCACCGCCCCTGCGGCCCTGGCGCCGGCCCGCCGCCGGCCCGCCTCCACGCGCCTCCGCCCCTGCTCCGCTGCCCCCGACCCCGCCGCCCCTGCGCTGCCCCCGACCCCGCCGCCCCTGTGCCGCCCCTGACCCCGCCACCTCTGCGCCGCTGCTGCCGGACCGCCCCCGGCCCCTGCGCCGCCCCCGACCCCGCCGCCTCTGCGCCGCCGCTGCCGGTCCACCCCCGCCCCCGACCCCGCCGCCTCTGCGCCCCCGCCGCCGGCTCGCCCCCGGCCCTGCCGCCCCTGCGCCACCGCCACCAGCAGGTAAGTCATGGCCCCGCTCCTGTATTTTTATAGAAATTCAGTGAATTATGGTTATGCTTGAACATGGTGACCTCATGGAAGAAATTCAGTGATGTGTCATTTTTGAACATGGTGACCTCATGGAAGAAATCATAGTGGTTATGTTTAGGTTTATTGAAGTAAATTGCTCTCATTTGAATTATGGTTATGTTTAGGTTTATTTAATTGCTCTCACTTGAATTATGGTTATGTTTAGGTTTATTGAAGTAAATTGCTCTCATTTGAATTATGGTTATGTTTAGGTTTATTGAATCGCTCTCATTTGAATTATGGTTATGTTTAGGTTTATTGAATTGCTCTCATTTTAATTGAATTGCTCTCATTTGAATTGAATTGCTCTCATTTGAATTGCTCTCATTTGAATTGAATTGCTCTCATTTGAATTGCTCTCATTTGAATTGAATTGCTTATGTTAGAATTGAGTTGATAAATTAATGAATTACAATGGATAATTGTTATGTTTAGGTTTATTTGAATTGCTTAGTTTTTTGAATTATGCTTAGGTTTATTTGAAGGGTCGTTGAATTGCTTAATTTTGATTGCTTGAGTGTTCAAGTACTATATATACATAAATGGGCTTCGGACCAGCTTGACAAGGCCCGACAAGGCCCATTTAGTGGAAAGGTAAAGTATGCGTGTAGACGGGCATGAAGGCGAACGACGACGGTGAGGATGGCAAGCACCTGCGCGTGGATGGCGTACTCCGACGAAGTGGTTTCATCTCTGATCTACGGCAGCTAACCCTAAAGCCGTCGTGGAATTGTCATCTGAGACCAACATTCCTCTCACTCTTTCTCTAGTTCTTTCCTCTCTCTTAAATGACCTGAAAATGAAAATGAGCAACATAACCTATAGCAATGTATTACCCGTTTCGGATCGGCATGTCTCACATGCCATTGGCATGTGAGACGTGCAGGTTCGGAATTGTCCCTTTTCTGGACAGCCTCGGAGTGACCGAGGGGGCGTGGCTTGTGACGAGACGCGGGTCCGGATTTGGACGAGATTTTGGTGGCGTAACCCTGTTGTTCTCTGCTGCACCATTTTCGGGCATGCAGTGGAGAACAGCGGGGTTATGCTGCCGAAATTTCGTTCGAATCCGGATCACGCGTCTCGTCATGAGCACGCTCCGCTCGGTCACTCTTGGGTGGGTTTAGGATCTATCTGCCTAGGTTGTAGGGCCGTGACATAACACAACAATACATTAACGACAATTTCTTTCGCGTTAAACTGCAGAGTCAAACATGGGTGAAGACCGCAGTTGGATGTATACTGGCTGGAAGAACAGAACTAGTGGTCACTCCGATGAGTGGTTTATCAAGTTAGATCAATTTTTGCATCGAGCATTTTCGTTGTCAACGGAAGATATGGTGCGGTGCCCATGTACAAAATGCCGGAACACTAAGTTTTTGAGAAGATTAGAGCTTTCGTTTCACTTATGTTGAAACGGTTTCACTCCACATTATGAAGTGTGGACCTTTCACGGCGAGACTAATTCTCGAGTCATAGCCGAAGTGGATGAGGATGATGATATAACAGAGGTTGATAGGATGGATGAGATGCTAGAAGCTCTTGAAGCGGAGGATCCTCTTACAAATGAGGCGGAGAAGTTCTTCGAGGAGCTGAAGAAATGACAAGAGCTGTTGCATGAACACACGGCTGTGACCGTACTTGCTTTCTTTACCAGATTTATGGCAATTAAGTCCAAGTACTTTTTTTCCATCAACTGCTACAATGATCTCATGAAATTGATCTGCGATATCCTTCCACAACCTCACAAAGCGCCACTAGATATGTATTAGTCAAAGATCAAGATATCTGGTCTCGGTAGGAAGTATGAGAAAATTGATGTGTGCCCAGACAACTGCATGCTATTTTGGAAAGAGCACGCCAATGAGAAGATGTGCTTGAAATGTGGTAAATCGAGGTATGTCGAAGTTGTTAATGACGATGGCGATAATGTGATGACAGATGTTGCACATAAGTAGCTTCGTTACTTGCCTGTACACCTCGGTTGAAGCAGATGTTTCTTTCAAAAAGAACCGCAAGACACATGAGATGGCACAAAGAAGGTAAATGTGAGAACAAAGAATTCTTGACGCATCCGTCCGACGGTGATGCATGGAAGGCGCTAGACCGTTTCGATCCAGAATTTTCTCGTGATGTGAGGAATGTTCGCATCGGATTAGCGACAGACGGATTCTCACCGTTCAGTACGAACGCCACGCCATACTCATGTTGGCCTGTCTTTGTCATTGCGTACAACCTACCACGTGCTTTTTGTACGAAGAACGAGGTCATGCTTCTCAGCCTCATTGTACCTGGACCTGATCATCCCGGGTCACGTCTCAACGTGATGTTAAAACCGCTGATCGAAGAATTGAAAGTCTTGTGGACAAGAGTCTAAGCGTACGACAGTTACAAGAAGCAGAAATTCAACCTTCGAGCTGCTTATTTGTGGTCCGTCCATGATTTACCGGCATACGGCATGTTTTCCGGATGGAGCACTCACGGTCGTCTGACATGTCCGATATGTGCTTCAGACACGGATTGTTTTCGACTAACTCATGGAGACAAAATATCTTACTTTGACTGTCACAGACGTTGGCTGCCCTCGAATCATATATTTAGGCAGCAGAGGCATGTCTTTCGAAAGAACACTGTTGTCACTAAAGGACCACCAAAGCGTCTCAACGGGTCAGAAATTTCTGATATGTTGGACAAACTGGTGCCTGATGAAGGTCGTCCTAGATATTTCGTAGGTTATGGAGAGGAACACAATTGGACTGACATATGTGGACTTTGGGAGCTACCATATGTGAAGTCGTTGATTCTAATGCACAACATTGATGTCATGCATCAGGAGTGTAATATGAGCGAAAGTATCATAAGCACTTGCATGGATATGCCTGGCAAAACGAAAGACAATTATAAAGCTAGACTAGATTTGGCAGACATTTGTCACCGTCCAACTCTTGAAATCTCTGAAAGTGGTGGAAAGCCACGTGCTTCTTTCTGTCTTCGATTGAAAGAAAAGAAAGAAGTTATGAAATGGATGAAAACTTTGAAATTCCCAGATGATTACGCAGCTAGCCTGAAACGAGCTATAAATGTTAACACAGGAAACCTCACTGGGTTGAAGAGTCATGATTATCACATTATAATGGAAAGACTCCTACCTGTTATGTTCCGAGGCTATCTAGATGAAAGTGTGGAAGGTTTTAGCCAAGCTCAGCTATTTCTATAGACAGCTTTGTGCTAAAGAAACCAAGATCGGGATGATGGATAAGTTAGAGAAGGAGATACCCATACTTTTATGTAAGATGGAAATTTTTTTTCCACCGGGTTTCTTCAATCCAATGCAACATCTGCTTATCCATCTTCCATTCGAAGCTAAAGTTGGCGGTCCTGTGCAATATAGGTGGATGTATCACATTGAAAGAACGCTTAGATATTTGAAACCAATGGTTGGCAACAGGGTAAGGGTGGAAGGGTGCATCGCTGAAGCATATGCTCTTAAAGAAGTAGGATACTTTTCAAGTGTCTACTTTGCGGAAGAAAACAATATCAATACTTCGGTAATGCGGTACAATGTGGATGAAACACCCCCTCTAAGCGACCTTTCCATTTTTCAAACGAGAGGCGCCACCGTTGGTAGCTACACGACCTACGTGCTATCCGAACAGGAAAGGACTGTTGCTTTACTCTACATGTACGCAAATATAGAAGGCATGCAAGAATACTTCGAGTAAGTGTTTCTCCTACGTTTATGCTAATCGACATATTTTGCTACACATGTACTCTAAAAGATGTTTTTTCATGTTCAGCGAGTTCCACAGACAATATTGGCCACATAGGCATCAACCTACGGCCAAACAAGTAGAAGCGATGCGAAAGGAAGAAAGGAATGGGGGGCAGCGTTTTCTATCTTGGTTTCGAGAATATGTAATATTCTCTCGTCTTCTATGTATTATAAATTACTATTATTAAAGAAGTATTATGTAATATTCTCTCGTCTTTTATAACAGTGTCGGACTCACAATGTCCATGAAGATTTGCGGCAGCTATCTTATGGATTGGTGAATGTTAGAAGCTATGGTCGATATGACGTAAATGGCTTCCGATTCCGTACAACTCATTTTGAAGCTCATCGTCCTCTCACGGCAACATCAAATTCCGGTGTTGTGACGAGAGCAATGGACACTCAAGGGAATTTAACCGATTATTATGGTATCATTAACAAAATCCTTGAATTTACTTTTACCGGAAATAAGACCCTTCGAGTTGTCTTCTTTGACTGTGACTGGTTTGATCGTACTCATGGAACTCGAGAAAACCAATTTGGAATGGTGGAAGTGAAACATAAGGACCGACTACGAGGTTACGATACATTTGTTCTTGCGCATCAAGTTGAACAAGTGTATTATCTACCTTATCCATGCACGAAGATCAGTGCTTGGTGGGTGGTATATAAGGTGAATCCTCGTGAGCGGCTATATACTCCTCGGGATGATGGTTACCATGATAGCGAAGACGTTGAAGAAGTGTACCAAGAAGAAGAGTTGCCAGACACTTTTATCGTCGAGCTTGGTGCAGGACTCAATCAATTAGTTGGAGATGTTGAAGACGTTGAAGATGTAGAGGCAGATGATACGCGAAAACGAAAATTAGAACAGGCCACGATGGAAGATCGTTGGGCTGGTTTAAGGAGTAGGGCACATACACATGACAATGATGTTGATGAATTTTGAAAGTGACTACAAGTAATGTTTTCTTGAAGATAGTAACATGAATTTTGTATATTTTATTTGCATATTTACTAATTATCTAATTACAACAGGATGGCGTCAAAGAAGGGTAAGAAGGTGCCGCCGACGAGGGGGTTCTACCCCTCTAGACCTGAGGACGCTTTCGTTGGTGCCTCGTCGAGTGGCAGCAGACGCTCTCAGCTGCTGGGGCACGTTCAGACCAGCTCTAGAGCTTCGTCATAGGTAAATGTCACTCGTTTTTGACAAATTCTTTAAATTTGAATTCATATTAAACTTACTTATGAATCATTTGAATGTTGTAGTCCTCACCGACTGACTCAGAGGCTGCGGCGCCTTCAGTGAGCCAGCCCTCGGCGAGGCAACCCTCGGCCAGCCAGCCCTCGGCGAGGTAGCCCTCGGCCAGCCAGCCCCCAGCTGGCGATGAGTTTTTTCCTGAGGCCTTTGACTCGGCTGGTGAGGAGCCGTTTGGGTCACCTGACGTGGCGCCCCAGCAGACGCGGAGGACTCACATTGTCAGTCCTCCCGTGGTCCCTTCACAGAGTTCACAGTGGATCGTGATTCGTCCAGTCGGAGACAAGTAATAAAAATTATCGTGTTCAATTTTAGTTTCTTTTATTTACTTAAGTAATGAATGAATAAATATCTTACAGGGCTTGGGACGACACGTCTTTCATCGGTGAGAAACACCACAGAATGGTGAACGGTGTCCTCGGGTCCATAGTGCGTTTGCACTATCCCGGGGTCACCGATGGGGTGCCCGCTCTTTCGTGGGAGGACTACGCACGCGTCCATCACCAGGAGCATGGCAACCTTCAGGAGGCCGTATGGGCTGATTTTATGGTAAGCATGTTAAAAAAGTTTCTAAGTTACAACTCTTAAACTCTTTTAGTGAACATCTCTTCAATATATTCTTTATCGCAGGCAAGATATACTTTAGAGGACCCGAACAACCGTCGCCTGTTTGAGGATGCGAGGCGAGTGTTTTACTTCAATGCTGCCAAGGCACTTCGACAAGCTTTGTAGAACGCCCGTGTTCAAATTATTAATGAGCACTTGAAGGCGAACCAGCAGCACGTGTTCCACTTCCGGCAAGAGAGCGAGAGGCACCTGACGGAGGAGGAGTACACACAGGTACGTGGAGTGTAGTAAGTATTTTTTCTGATAATTGCCCGGATGGTATTTTTAACGACTTCCAACTATGTGCAGGGCCATGTGAGCTGGTTGCAGGGTCGGACCGATGCATTTCGAGCCCTTTGTCGCTACTGGGCTAGCGACGAGTTTAAAGCTAAGTCTGAGAAGGCTCGAGACTGCAGAGGGGTGGAGGGGAAGAGCAGGCACGGGCAAGATAACCACTTGCTTTTAGCTAAATGCATGGTAAGTGTGTGTAACTTATGTTTATATATTAATAATATATTGTTCGTACTAACACGTATTGACAGGAGTGCGAGACGGGGGTGCTGCCCACCCCTGCTAAGGTCTGGAAGAGAGGTCACAGGGACCCTTCTCAGCCGACGGGGTGCAGTCAGGCTGCAGCCGAGCGGTTGGTAAGTTTAGAAATCATTCATATTAAATATAACTATATAGATTGTTGAACTTACACGGTTTTCTTATTTTGCAGGCTAAGTACGGGGAGGAGGCTAGAAAGATACACGGCGAGGATTTCGATTGGGAACGTCAACTGATCGATCCTCAAGCCGCGTATGCAACCGGTGGTGGAAAAGCACAAGGAAGGTGAGTTTACAAGTCATTTTATCGTTTTCAATTCAAAGTATTCAAGATATTTCAATTTCATATTACTGACTCTCTTTTTTATAGGATCGCCATATTCGACGGAGTTGTCGACTCGAGGGTGGGGAGACCTGCGAGAGGTAGCTCCACGCAGGCTTCGGGCACGGGAGGTCGCCGCGTATCGCCGAGGGACATTGAGGTGCAGTCCCTCCGAGAAACTGTAGAAGAAAACGAAAGGCGACATGAGGAGGAAAGGAGGGAGGCGGAACGCCAAAGGATCACGATGGAGGCCACGATCCAAACTCAGGCAGCAGCGTTGGCGCAGATGCGGGAAGCAATGAAGGTAACAAAATAAAAACTAAAATTCTCATTAATTCAGCGTAAATGACTTATTAATAGGTAGCATTTAATGTTTGCAATGACAGGCCATCGCTCGGGCGCAAGGTCTGGGAATCCAGCTACCGGTACTACCACCGGTCCTTCCAGGTGATCCTTCTTCAGCGGGTCAGGTAAGTTTCTATGTAATCCTTCTTCTCCAGCGTAATAAGATTGAGATAGATGAAAGAGAGAGATAGTTAGATAGAAGAAAATGATTGAGATAGAAGAATGATAGAGATAGAAGAAAGAGAGACAGAAGAAAGAGTGAAAGATAGATAGAGTAGGATAGGAATGAAGAGAGAGAGTAAGATGTAGATGGAAATAGAGAGAGGGGAAGATAGAGGGAGGGAGATGTAGATGGAGATAGAGGGAGAAAGATAGAGGGAAAAGGATATCAATAGAGAGATAGAGTGAGAGAGAAAGATAGAGTGAGAGATAAAGGGAGAAATGAAAAGAGAGAGGAAGAGAGGGGATCTAGATGAAGATAGAGGGAGAGGAAGGGAGAGAGAGATGTTGATGTATTTATATTCTAACTCTAAGTTTCATTAATTGCAGGGATCCGCGACGGCTGCACAAATGCCGTCGCCGTCGCTATCGCCGCTTGGAATGAGGCGAGATGACGACTTCGACTTCGGAGGTGGCTCCGGAGGTGGCTACGGAGGTCAGATGGGCGAGTGAGCCCTTTTGTTTGCTTTGTTGATGACGATTTGAGATGTATTGGAATTTATTAGTTTGTGATTGTGATGATGTTTCCTCTGTGATGATGATCTTTGCTATGTGTATACAATGTGTGTATTGAATCTGTTCTGTGATTCTGGCCATCGAGCCGGGTAGTTTTTTCTGTTTAAAAAAAATAAAAACTTTATTTGCGACGGCTTTTTATATAGTACCGTCGCAAATAAGGGTCCAGGCCGTCGCAAATAAGGCCACTGCTATTTGCGACGGCCAGGCCGTCGCAAATAAGGTTTAATTGCGACGGCCCGACCATCGCAAATAGCACTGTGGGCCCCGAAGGAGGACCCGTGGGCCCAGCCCACTGGACTTATTTGCGACGGCCAGGCCGTCGCAAATAGAGGCACTTAATTGCGACAGCACGACCGTCGCAAATAAGCTTTAATTGCGACGGCGACACCGTCGCAAATAAGGTTGCGGGGCCCACCGGCCCTCGGCAATAACTTGCGACGGCCCCTCCTGGCCGTCGCGATTAAAGCTTATTTGCGACGGTGGCTGTCGCAAATAAGCTTAATTGCGACGATTTATTTGCGATGACTAAAAACCGTCGCAAATAAAGAAAGCCGTCGCAAATCGCTTATTTGCGACGGCATTTGGCTTATTTGCGACGACCACGGCCGTCGCAAATCGTCGAGATTCCTGTAGTGAGTGATAGGGCTGCTACTTCTAGTTTGAAAGTGAAACTTGGATTACTGGAGAAAATTCTAAAAAGATTTAAGTTACTCTCATTTGATTGCAAATACCTACCAAAGCTATATGATACATTACATTGATAGACCTTATGCATATGCTATTTGTCTTCACATTGAGCTTTGTCAAACTAGTATAGACCTATGTGAGATTTCATTCATTACTTTTTGAATTCAAGACTTCACTTGAACATGCTATACTTCTACACTAGAAGTAAGCAAAATTCGATCATACCACCATTCCACAATAAAAAGAGAAACTCCATACCATTCACCCTTTGTACTCTCTCCAAAATTTCTTGCGTAAAAAGGGAGTAGAAGACATGGCTACAAGGAAAATAAAAAGAAAAATAAAAGAAAATGCATTCTGACTTAAAAGCATGAGAAAAAAGAAAGAAAAGTAGCCATGTTTCATCTCTGCAAAATAAGAGAGTCCACTCAAAAAGGAATCATCTCAATGTCCACATCCACCTCCATTCCATCACACAAGCACAAGTCTTGAATTAAATTGTTTTGAATTGATTTCCCCTATGGCTTGATTTTTCGACTTAGCAATATTATGTGTTGCAAATATTCCTACTACATTCCCTACCAAGCTCCACATAGAAGCCTTATTTATAGGTAGGATGAATTTAGGAAAAATGCCATGGTGAGGACATATTTCCACTACACATAAAAGAGAGGCCGAGATAATCGAATTGAGATACTTAAAATCTAAATTGATTTCTTTGGAATTTGAGTGGAACTTCATTTCTAGGGTACGTGTGCTTCATTTGCTATTCTATCTTTCAACCCCCCATGAATAGGACATGGCATAAGCCCCATAATGACTAAAGATGGTTGAAGTACCATGCCAACTTTTGCAATACTAGGTAGAGTATTTTGTTGTGCACATGGTACTTTTGAAAAATAGAACATTGTAGCAACTCCTGATCATCAACCTAAAGTTTTGACTTTGCTCGGGACGAGCAAAGGATAAGTTTGGTGGAGATTGTTGACGGCTGTTATATACCAAATTCACCCATCAATATAACTCAATTATGTGAAGGAATTGTCATTTCTTGCACACATCACCTTTCTATTTAAGCAATTTCCACTTGTCCTTGGAGAAATAGTGCTTGCAGGGAATTATTATGGGAAATTAGGTAAAAGAGGGGGAACAATCCTATAAAATACCATCCAGCCAATCAAGCGATGACAGGTGGCACCACATGGATAAAATGGCCCACAAACAGAAGTATCTAAGGCCATCTAACTGTGTATCACCCATATCAGTCAAGGCGACCCACCTGGAAGTGAACTGGAGGAAGCACACCGCAAAAGGAGCCAAGACCAGGTCGACCAACCCCCTAGTTGGTTGATTAGGTCCTGGCGCAAAACATGGTCAACTTCCACGTGTCGACTCCCTGTGGTGCCATGATAACGATGAAGACTGATTCACGCTCTTTTAGTGGCAGGAACCGACCCTTCTCCAGATCTGAATAGGACCCCCTACCCTCACTTCACACACACACACACACACACCACTTGAGTATTCATTCCATTGTATCCACTCTTCTCCAAGAGCCTCTAGTCAATAGTCAATGTAGGAGAGGAGTAGGAGTCCTGACGAGAAAGGTATGGCTCTCATATTCCTATTTGTATTTGTGACTTTGCTCTTAATGAAGATGATATCGTTAGTCTTCTATTGTTCATATACTCGGATGTAGCATTTCTTGGATGATCGTGGATTCCATATATGTGGTAGGAGTAGTATTTATGATTACGCTATACCATTCTCATTATATCATAATAAACACTAGAAACCCCCACTATTGTCTAATTAGCTATGACATGATTATGTTAATATGAATCAATTATGCTATGAATAACATTGGTTCAATGATGATTTAGTTTATTGCCTTAGGATGGCTTTTGCCTAGGCTCTTAAGATAATTACTTAATATGCTAGCATGGTGCTAGGATAGATAAGTAGCGTTGGATGTCTCGTAGACCCACGTATTGAAGTGGTAGGTAGTAGGTGGTGACAGTTCTATCTGTCCTTTGTAATCCTCCATGTTCGGCTATGCCACAGGCTCTTGGCAGGAGTCATCCTAGTATTGCTAAGGGTAAACCCCTGCCCGATGTGTTAATCCACTTAGCATGAGAATTCATAATTAATATGATCGTTAGTAACTAACATAGGCCATGTATATGTACATTAAAAGCACAATAGGACTATCTACCTAACTCTTAGCCTAGTCCCTCTTTACCTCATTCACCCCTTAGGATATAATGCTCATGTGTGTGTCACACTACCTCCAACTATCATTTACACATCGTTGCTATAACCCTACCTAGATCAACCTAGCTTCTCCATTTGATGATTGATTTGCTTCCACCTAGCATTCCTCTGGAAGAATATAAATGACACCCTTCGAGAATACTCTAAAATGAGAAATTCTACAATTATACATTTCGTGCGCTTGTGGATTTACATTCGTAATTTAGGAACTACCAACAAGCATTTTGGCATCACTGCTAGGGATGAGTTGTTACTAGTGAGTAGGAAATATCAACAAGCATTTCTAGCGCCGATGCGGGGGATGAGTTATAGTAGTGCGTAGGAAATATCAATACTTAGATAATTAATTAGTGTACTGCTAGTATCGTTCAGATCATTTGGAAGGCTCGGGGAATGGGAGTTGGTTGGGTTTGCAGTAATGGTGGGACTGCCCTGGGATCAGAACAGCACAATAGGGGGCCCTTGTATGGTTGTGCTCAGTTGGAGACATCACCTCTGGTGAAACTTTTTTGGCTCCGCAACATGCTAGTAATCACTTTGTAAAGGTTATTTTGTGATCTCTTGGCCACACACCGTCGAAAGTGTAAGACAGCATAATGGAGGATCTTAGTCATCGAAAGATGACGAAATCACAAACTTGTGGGTAAAGTGGTGCCACCTCTACAGAGTGTAAAACTATCATGATAGTCGTGCTCCCAGTTACAAGTGACTTGGACCCTCACATGATTAGAGTTATGGACCTGAGTATTGAGTAATAGATGCAATTGGATATGGAATTGGGATTGGGATATGGGTTTGGTTATGATGAGTTGGATATAGATGGTTATGGATAATTATTGATGATTATGGTTAATTATGTCAAATTGATGGTATTGGGTATGGTATTGTTGGTTATTTGAGTTATGATGGGAATTGACCTCACATAGTAAACACAAGTCGCATTTTCTTTTTTTTTTCAATGAAATGTACTTTTCCGCAATAAACCATTATGGTCGACCTTGTTTAAGCTACAAGTCATACTTTCCCATACTTGCTGAGTATGAGATGTGCTCATCCTTGCTATTCCCACATTAATTCAGTAACAGGTGATAATTTGGTGTATCCGGAGGATTATGAGGAATGCTAGGCATGCGTGTTACCGTAAAATTGCCTGTGCAGATGGAGTCTACTTGTTCTTAGTTTTTCGCTGTAGTATTATTAGAGCTTGTATTAAAGACTATTTAAATATTGTATTAAGGTACTATTTACTATTCGAAACATGGTTATTGTCTGAATGTCGTTTGTGATGCACTCGTGTATGTGTGATTAACATCCTAGGCACACATATGCGTCACACTTGCTTCATTCTCAAAACCGAGTGTCGGAAATTGGTACCAAAGCCGTGTTTGACCATAGGGTGCTAGCCTAGGTAGAATGGACACCACAAATCACATAGGACATCTTTTCTTTCAATCTATCTGCTTTTGCACTATTTTGCCTTCTACTAATTATTTGGTTGAATGTGGGGACCGCAATCCCGACCTCCAAGAATCTCATTGGGTGGTGTTGTGCGATGCGACACCCAACAGTATACGAGAAAAGAACGAGAGCAAATTACAATACCAAGTCTTTATTTATAAATACAGCGGAAGTTTTACAATACTTAAACGAAAGGAAAGAGAACTATACATCATAGCTACGCTCTCGGCACTAGCTATGCAAAAGCAAAGTCATCCATGCCCTGGATACTTCGCACTAGCAACACCCAACATACAGCGGCGTGCAGGGTTCCCACTCGGCTGTAAACCCTGGAGGGGGTGCAACTTTGTCATCAAACCCGTCATCAGTCGCATAATATGCAAAAACTTGTTAACTGCAAACATGAGCTTAAGGCTCAGCAAGACTAACCCATCTCACTAGACATATGCAGGGGTGAATACTAAACATATGTAAGAAATAGCATAGAGGACTCACCTACATGTGGATCCTTATAGTCATGTTTTAAGTAGCATATGACATTCCTCAGGCACGGCACATCATAGACTCCACAATCAAACAAGAAACACTTTGCCGATGATATGGCATGCCCAAAGCACATAATGTTGTTATAGGTAGAGTATTGGGAACTGTAAACTTTTAATTGTACTATCTCTAAGCCATACAAGGTTGCCAAAACAATTATATTTTAATACATCATATTCTCCTGACTTCTTCAGTATTTACTACATCAGGACAATGTGAACAAGTGGAACTCCATTACCACGAGGGACGGTGATTGCAATCAGGACACACCCGATCAACACGACACATACACACTTTCAGATGTGCCAGCGAGTACTTAAAGCAGTACCTACATAGCACTTCAGTACTAGTCTTATATGGCCACCTTTCACCAAACCCTCAAATGTCAAACCGATCGATCCGTCACGAGCGGGAGGTCACTACGTGGGGCGTACTTTGACGTTCCCACCAGCTAATTTACACCTCGCTACCCTCAACCTACGCCTATAAAATGGAATGGTATGCCTCAACAAACCAGTATCAAGCTACGTCAGTTTGCTGGAGCCCATTCCTCCAGTATGTCACCGGTACAATTCAAGCTTGTCCAGCGGGGCCGCACACGAAATAGTCCTCAATCGACACAAGCAGGGCTACGAATGTGACCATGTCTCACCGCATCCTACCCGCTGCTCGGCCTCAATTTCATATTTATAAACCATTCCTTGATCCAATTCATCTTCTGTGATAAAATCCTATCTCGCGAGTAGATTTCCACTACTCGACTTCTACCGGATCCCTATGAATATAAGCATGGCAGTTACTACACGAGTCTATGAGCTATTCTACTCACTCCCTGGTCTCTCTGGGTATGCAAGTGGATGTCAAACACCTTAAACGTAATGTACAGACATCTGAACACGTAAGGTGAATGAAAACTGCAAAGACACTGTAAGGAACTTAAATGCAAACCGGGGCTTGCTTGATTGTGAGTCTGAGTCTACGTTAGTTTCTAGCAGCTGGACTTCCAAAGCATCCAGCTGCTCCTCGACTTCAGTCACTACACGTTATGCTTATACTATATATGAATGACTTTGAAAATAATCAATATGCTTAAGGTCATAAGCTAATATCATATGATCAAAAAAAGATAATGATCTTAATTGGCCTTGGGACTTTTATGATAGATGCCAGTGACCATAGTGAAGACTCTCGCAAAGAACAAGAGATGATCAAGGAAGTTTGTTGTTCCTAAAAATTATTGTAAACAGCAACCTTCTCTAATTTTTGGTTTAAATCGTGTAGATCTATCATGGCTACCAGTGGTTGTACCATGTAGAGGGTATCTCACTGGTTCAAGGAAAATTTGTTTCACAATTTTCTAAGCTTCGTACAAGGAGAAACTGATTTTACAAGTTCGGGGAACTTTCTGAAATTGATTTTGTATTTTTCTCAATTTATAACTACATAGAGATTTGGAACACTGATCAACCCAGAAAATGATGTCCAATGAACATGAAAATCTTATTGGAGACCAAGGGAATTTTGGAGGGTGTCCTGCCCAAATTTGGGATTTTTCTAAAAAGCAGAACTGTAGGAATGAATTCTATAAGCATTTTATTTATATGAATTATGGAGCAATTTCTATGGACTTCGATACAAATCCAAGTGCACCACTGGAAATAATTCTTCATGCTTGTTCTAACAAAATTTATTTGGGAATTTTTGGACAATTCTACTAGGAGTTAAGGATTTTCAAAGTTTGGTTAAATCCTGGAATCATTTTCCAAAGGGAAACATTTAAATAAAACAGCCAGGCCCACTAGTTTAAAACCAACCAATCGCAGCTGGGCCGCACCAGGGGCCACGGGGTTAACCCGCACAGCCGTACGGATCCGAGTTCACAGCTGATCCCGCGCGTGAGGGAAGTCACTGACAGGTGGGACCCAAGGGGTCTTCGTCTACCTCCCCACACAACGGCGTTCCTCGCCGGACTCGCGGCGGCGCTTTGCCGGACTAGGTTGCGTCGGCCTCCTTCCAGCCTCGCCTCAACCATAAAATTGACTGCGCAAGCCGATGGTGGGGTCCAATCGAGGTGGCGGTGGCCGGTGACGGTGGTGCGACGGCGGCGGAGGAGCTAGGGTTTCGGCGATCATCGGAAACGCTTGGAAATGGCGTAATAAGCTCGAGAAAAGGTCGGGAACGTTAGGAAGGGGTGACATCGCTGGCAAAGCTGAGTTCGACGACGTGCTGATAGTTTTTACATGGCGGCTACAAAAACTGGTATAACATAGCCATTCCTCGATGATTCTTTTTGCTTTTTGTTCGCACTGAACCGTAAGGAGGCTAGCAAACTAATATGTAACTGGATTAAACAATAGTTACACCTTGAAAACGAATTGCTAGGTGAGCCTAGGAAAAGGATATAAAGCATGTCGAAAAGGAAAAGATGATTTCGTGCTCGATAAAAGATTAGCATGGGAACGGTTTGCACCGTGAGCAAGGTGGTGTTCTGGTGCTCAGTTCGTCTGTTGACGTCGAAGCGCGAGACGGCCTAGGATGCTGGCACCACGATGGACAGAGAGTGATGTCCTCGGCGGCCCGACGATAACGACGGCGGAACTTCAAAATAAAGGCCAAACAAGTGATAACATGATGAGCCAAAGGTTAAGGATGGTAGAGCACAGTCTGGGCTTCATGTTTGCCGTTTGCATCGAAGTGAAATAAAGCACAGAGGAGGTGCTCACCAATGGAGAACAGAGGCTACGGTGCTGTGCGACGGTGGCGTGAAGCAGAGCAAAGAGGAAGACGGGAGGGGAGTGGTGTGAGGCGGTGGCGACGGTCGGGGCTTTAAGGCGCGCGACGAGCAGGCAAGCAGGCAGCTCGCTGGAGCTTGCATGCGGGCAGTGTCGAGCGGTGCGGCATCGAAACTGCGGCGTGCAGAGCAGTACCGTAGATGTGCCAATGACTGGTGGGTCCCACCATTCTTATCCCCTGCACTTCTCTGCAACATCAATTCTCCTACCAAACTTGATCAAAAAATTCCAGATTTTTGTGGAGAGGCTCAAATAAATATCTGGAACTTTATTCTGAAATTGGATATCGAATTAGAACAAGTTTCATTTGAATTTCAAATTTGAATTTGAAATTTGAATGAAATTCAATGGGGTCACTGAATTAAATAGCAAATGAGTTTCAAAAATTGTGAAATTTTGGGAATAAGTCAAGCAAGCTATGCTGACCATGATGGTGTTTTCAAATCTTGAGGTTCAAATGAGTTGAACAGAATTCAAAATTTGAACTCTAAACATGGCTTGAATTTGCTAAGCGTCTCAAATAAAATAGCAAATCGAATTCAAAAATCTTGAAACCTGGTAGGAAGTCTATTTGGAATATTATGAGGTCATGGAAAAATTTATAGCCTCAGATTTGAATATTTTGGCTGGGTCTAAATGTACAGTGCTATATTGAAATTAATTTGAATATATTAGTACTGCATCAAAATTTGCCCTATATTTTTTCAATAGCTTCCTAACTTTGTAGAAAGGTCACTTAATTTATTCTAAGGCCGTTTTTGAAGTTCATTCCTTCTGTTACTGAAACTTCAGTAGGAATGAAAGAAATATTATTGATGATTTCAAGTTTATGTGTACAACCATAATTGATCTTTCCTATGGTTGACAACCAACTGGTACTGAACTTGATGATAAGGAAAACTGGAATTTTACATTCCCCCCCCCCTTAAAAGAATCTCGTCCCGAGATTACGAAAGGAAGGATCAAAGAAAAATACCTAACAAACATATGCCGCTAACAAGTCCGGATAGTTTGTTCTAAGATATTCCTTGCTTTCCCATGTTGCTTCTTCAGCGGTGTGGTTGCCCCAAAACACCTTGTTCAAATGCAAGGTGCAGCTTCTTGTGATGTGAGTCTTCTCATCGATTATCTGGGTTGGATGCTCAGAGTAAGTAAGATCTGGTTGGAGAGCATCCAAATCCTCCATAAGGACGTCAACTGGGGCCTTGAGACATTTCCGCAACTGTTAAATGTGAAACACATTGTGGACCCCTGAAAGCAACGCTGGCAGCTCTTGCCGATAGGCCACAGGTCCACATTGTTCAATTATTGCGAACGCCCCAATGAAACGTGGAGCTAGCTTCCCTTGTACTCTGAAGTGATGAATTCCTTCCATTGGGGATACACGAAGATAAACGTGATCCCCGACATTGAAGTGAAGGGGTCGATGCCGTTTGTCCGCATAGCTTTTCTGACGAGACTGAGCAGCCTTGAGGTTGGCTTGAATAACTCGTACTCGTTCTTCAGCTTCATTCACCAAGTTGATACCATATATCACTCGTTCATCGGATTCACACCAGTTCAAGGGTGTGCGGAACTTCTGGCCATATAGAGCTTCATATGGTGTCATCTAGATGCTAGCTTGATAACTGTTGTTATATGAAAAATCCGCCAATTGTAGGTGATCATCCCAATTCTTACCATGGTGGATGGCACAGGCGCGGAGCATATCTTCAAGCACTTGGTTTACTCACTCCGTTTGACCATTAGTCTGAGGATGGTAAGCTGAGCTTCGAATCAACTTGGTACCCAACGATGCGTGGAGCTGCTGCCAAAATATTGCAACGAAAACGACTCCACGATCTGAGATAATGGTGCGAGGTACTCCATGTAAGCACATGATTCTAGCAATATACAACTCTCCGTACTTTGGGGCATGGTAGTTGACATTGACGAGTATAAAATGAGCCGACTTGGTCAATCGATCAACTATCACCCAAACGGAATAATGCTTACGGAATGTGAGAGGCAATCCCAAGATGAAATCCATACTGATGTCCTCCCATTTCCAGGCTAGTATGCTTAAAGGTTGTAGCTATCCAGCTGTCTTCAGATGGTTGGCTTTCACCTGCCGACACGTATCACATTCGGATACGTACTTTGCTATCTCCCTCTTCATCCAAGTCCACCAAAATTTCATCTTTAAGTCTTGGTACAATTTGTTACTTCCCGGATGAATAGAATACTTGGACAAATGAGCTTCGTCCAAAATCTTCATTCGAAGTCCCACATTGTGAGGCACCACAATGCGGTCTTTGCACCAGATGGTACCATCATCGTCACATCAGAAACACATCATTTCCCCTTTCTTCATTCTTCGGCGAATATGTGATATTCCCTTGTCTTTCTTCTGAGCCTCCACAATTTATTCCCATATGGTAGGAATGAGAGCTAGATTGTAGAGCACCCCATATGGAACCAAGTAGAGACTCGGCTCTTCTTCTTCAATCAAAGTGATAGAAATATTATTCACATGGGACTTGTGACTCATCGCATCTACAACTACATTCGCCTTGCAAGGATGGTAGTGGATCTCAATCTCGTAGTCTTTGATCAATTCCAATCATCTTCGTTGTTGCATATTCATGTCCATTTGGGTCAAGATGTACTTCAAGATTTTGTGATTGGTGTAAAGATGTACTAGGTTGCCCAATAAATAGTGTCTCCACATCTTCAATGCAAGTACTACGGCAGCGAGCTCAAGATCATGAGTCGGATAATGCTGCTCGTGGTTCCGAAGTTACCATGATCAATAAGCGATCACCCTTCTGTCTTGCATTATTACACAACCCAAACCAATCCCAGATGCATCACAACAAACATCAAATGACTTGGTTGTGTCTGGTTGGGCTATTACCAGCGCTGTTATGAGGTGTTTCACTATTGCTTGAAAACCTTCCTCACATTCCTTTGTCCAAACATACATCTTCCCTTTCTTCAGAAGTTCCGTCATTAGTTTAGCTATCTTGGAGAAACTTGGAATGAACCTCCGATAATATCCTTCTAAACCTAGGAAGCTTTGAACTTCATGCACAGACTTTGGAGACTCCCATTTGAGTACTTGCTTAATCTTGCTTGGATCAACGACAATCCCTTCGGTAGAGATGATGTTCCCTAGAAATGGCACTTGGCTGATCCATAACTCACATTTGTTGAACTAGGCGTACAACTTGTGGTCTCGCAATCGTTGAAGCACGATGTGCAAATGTTGTGCATGTTCTTCTTTGGATTTTGAATACACAAGGATGTTGTCGACAAAGACCATGACAAACTTGTACAATTCCGGCATGAACACTGAATTCATAAGATACATGAAATGGGCCAGTGCATTGGTCAATCCGAAGGACATGACAAGGTACTCATAAATTCCATACCTCGTCGAGAATGCCGTCTTAGGTATATCCTCTGGTTGAATCCTGATCTGATGATATCCAGAGCGAAGATCCATCTTTGAAAATACCCTAACACCCACCAATTGATCGAATAAATATCGATGCGTGGTAGCGGATACTTGTTCTTGATTGTGACCGCATTAAGTGGACGATAGTCCACACATAGTCTCAACATTTTATCCTTCTTTTCCATGAGCAATGAAGAACAACCCCATGGTGATGAACTTGGACGAATGAAACCCTTGTCCATAAGTTCCTTCAGCTGCTCTATCAGTTCTGCAAGTTCCTTAGGTGCCATTTTATACAGCTTCCTTGAGATCGGCACTGTTCCCGGTACAAGTTCAATCTTAAACTCGACATCTCTTTCTGGTGGCATACCAGGAGGATCTTCAGGAAATACGTCCGGATACTCACATACCACTGGGATGTCCTCAAGTTTACGGACCTCGGTGTTGTAAGTAGTTGGATTCACTTGGATATTACTCTCAAGAGTGAGAGCTTGGGGAGGGTGGAGTGGAGAATTAAGATATATTCTCTGAGGAATGATGTCTATAATAGCACCATTGTGTTGCAACCATGCCATCCCTAAGATGACATCTAGCTTCTGATGCTCTAGTAATAAAAGAGAGGTAGGATATATGTTCCCACACAGATTAAGAGGTACCCTATGAACCATCTCATTTGCTACTACTCTCCCACCTGGAGAACAAATCATATATGGGGTTTTGTGGAAATGTTAGGCAACTTATATTGAATGACATAAGACTTGCTAATAAAGTTGTGGGAAGCACCGGTGTCAAAAAGGATGACTATGGGATGACCAATGAGAGAGAACCTACCCGTGAGTACGGGTGCTCCTTCTGAAACGTCCTCGATGGGGAGGTGGTGGACGTTGCCGGTTCTGATGGCTGGCTTCTTGGGCTGGTTACGGGGCTGGTTTGCCCTCTGATATGATGACTGTCCTCTGCTCTGCTGGCAGTCCTTGGCGAAGTGCCCCGTACGACCACACGTGAAACACGTGTACGGGTCCTGACAGGCACGGAAGGGAGGACGGAATCCCGGTGCATGCGGAATCATCCCCTGTTGCTGCTGTGGGCAAAAGCCAGCGTTATTGAATGGGCGACCACGAAACATTGGTGGTCGCTATGGCGGCTGCCAGCTCTGGCCGGATGGTGATCCATACACCATTCAGTACTTCTGAGGAGCACCCCCTCGTAACTGTTGGGCCACGAACAGGGTCTTCTGATGTTCGGTCATTCATAGCAATCCAAACTTTCCTTCGATGGAGCGGAGCCAGTTGTCTGCCTCCAACGGTTCATCGGCCTCCATGAAGATCGGTGGGTGCATTGACATGAAGTCCGAGTATGAACTCGGAGAAGGCTGTCGTGGACCCGCATCTGGTCGCCCACCTTGACGGGACAAATGCTCAACCAAAGTCCGCAGCAACGCGGTTTGCTCGTCGTGCGAGCCGAGCTCTGCGACGAGAACCTCCGCTAGACTCCTCGGAAGTTCAGGAGGAGGTGGTGGTGGTGGAACTTGTTGCTGTGGTGTCGCAGCTGGCTCCTGGGTTGGAGATTCGTCCTCATGACCACGACTGGAACCCCCCATTTCAGGGGTCGATCGCGTACGCACCATTATGCAATCATATGACTTAAAATCAGCACATGTTTACTTTTCCATCATCCATTTCATATCACAGAGTTGCGCATATTGACAAGGGAATACGTGCATAATATTCACATATATTGATAAAGTACAAACTTCATACACAATATATTATCTAATGACCAAGTTTATAGTAGTGAACTCCAAAATGAAGGACTCCCACTACAGAATTACATCTCTACCATACTTGGTCCCCATGAGATGTCATACACATGTTGTCATCTTATGCATACCCACTGCTATTCTTAATACGACACAAACATGGACACAAAATAAACACGAGCAACTACCAAATTATATGTTGCCCCGTGATGGTAGAAATGCTGCCCCATCCCCCTTCGATACGTCCTATTCGACATACTCGAGTTCCTCGGGATCTTCTTCTTCCCCTTCATCATCAGAAATTGGTGCCAAAGGTGCGGATGCTGGAGCATGAGTTGCTACCTCACCCACCATCGATGATGCCGTGACAACTAAAGATTGCACATCAACCTGTAGAAGAAACATCCTCAAGTCTTCCAGTTCTTTTTGTGCATTCATGCAACTGGCCTTCCAATCCTGAGTCTCCCCCTGGATTGATCCCTTTCTTGAGTCATCTCACCCAACTGTTCATCCAACAGTTGCACCTCAAGTTGACTTGCTTCCTATGCGCTTTCCGCGTATTGCGTTTCCATGCGAGCCTCCGATCGAGCATTAACAGCCCGGTGCCACTGATTCTCCCTTAATTTTATACGTCGATTGAGAGGAGTAAGTGAGTCATTGCCCCCCTCAAAGTGATCCCCTCGAATCAGAGCTTGCTTCAGGTTACTCATCATTCTTCCAAGGCTAGCATGTTGTTCAAGGCTCTCTTGACACGCTGATGCTGCATATGATGCTAAGATCATCTTGGGTACTTCTTCAGGATGTCCATATGCTGCAACCATCCTACTCGCCCAATCTTCACCAGCTCTACCGTCGACTGGAAAGAGCGCGAACGGAGTGCCCAGCATAGCACGATAATGAAGTTTGGAAAACCTCATTATGGCAACACTCGCGGCGTAACACCACGTGTCTTCCAATTGAATCCCTTGCACTTGGATGGAGAAAGGAGCCCATCCAATACCCAACGGAGCGGCAGGTACATCAACATAAATGGTGCATCTTGTCAAACCTCCGTCATCGATCTCCTTGCCCCAATAGTCCCGTATTTCGCGATAACCGAACCGTTGAAGCATTATTATCAACAAATCCATGAAACCTTTCAGAAGAGCACACTTCGTGAACACCCATCCGTTTGGTAAATATACCATCGAATCAGCCATCTGTGTAAAAGATACTGGAACTATGAGAAGGTTTCCAACTCCCAATAATTCAAGAAAATTTAAAACTGGAGTTGTAATCACAGTCTGTCCCAGCTGACCTTCCTGTACAAATTCAAAATTTTCATACAGGAAACGTCAGAACCAGATGTTGGGTTGAATTCAAAAGTTGTAGTACATTTCACAATATTTCCATAATGTACTCATAAAGCTCCAGGTGAGCTAAGAAATAGAATCTATACAGGTTAAAGTTGACCCAAGTTTTTTTAAAATTTTGACAGAACCTCCTCTGTATATGTGGTAATTTCCACAATTTATACAGGTATATCATGACAATATATTGAGGTAATGACAAAATAAACATTGTATAACATGAAGTTAACAATCCAGAAGTAAAATATTTCGGCCATGAAGTATTTGTTATATAGGTATAGCACGCTAATTCGAAACTATGTGCTGTTTCAAGTTCTGGTCTGCCAGAACCAAGTTTGCGACCATAGGAATTAAGCACAATTACACCATGATTCAGGCCATGAGTGCAACATAAAGTTGATATAGGACTTCCTAAGATTTCCATAAATATATATATATGACCATGTCAGTATTCTGGATCAAAAGCTAGAGCTATCTAAAACTTAACAGATGAACTGACTGTTGTTCCACAGCAGCCCTGCAGTTCACTGTTTTGAGCTCGAAATTTGAATTGCCTAAAATTCGAATCAGGAAAAACATTAAATAACAAAACTGTATATATCCTTCTAACCTTTTCAAATATGTATCACAATAAGGCAGAAGATCTCTATACAGTGAGTTATTGAAAAAATACAGAGACTGGTACAATGGTAGGGTCATCTGGAGCAGTTCAAGCATACCCCAAATTTCAACAGATTATCAAGCTTTTCTGCCTTGATGGTCAACAGAAACGTTGTAGAGGTCTTCTAGATCTTTCCACCCATATAGCATACCCCTATGTTTATTCCTAACTAACCATGATTACAACCAGGCGAAGTTGAGCAAACTTCAACCAGAAATCAAGAACCTTGGTTCTAACCCTTTGTCGAGTCGAAACTCATTTTGCGGAGTCCAAACCTACTAGCACCTGATAGTCAGACTTTCCAAAAATGTAATGCAACCATTCTGTCATTGGGGATGGTCAATTATCAAAGTCGATATTGACGATACTACGTGCCTCACCAAAGAAAATTCTAACAGGTATTTCCGGATAAATTTTTAGGTGGCCCTAGTATCAATCACTCGCAAACGTGTTCTACACGGGTCGCTATCATAGTCAATGCTGAAGAAGACAAACAATCCACTTTCACACCTTCACACCTCAAGGGTGGCATGGGGAAACACGACAGACAGTCACAATAATAATATATATGAAAGTAAATGCATATGACTCTAGTGTGAGTCGCCCTCGAGTGATGTCATGTCTCGGGGTACATGGCTGTACTACGTCTGTACTGCAAAGATTCCCGCACGAACCGTCTTATACACGCCCGGGCATACATGTTTCGCATGCTCCCATAGAACATGAATAGTTCTAGAGATGCATACTATCGGGTTATACACCACCCAACGGGATCTCCCACTAACTTTGAAGCACGCTGGGGTACCGTGTGTCATAGGTTCTCAGAAACATGGAAAACTTCAGAGACTCCTATTATCATTTCTGTGCCAAGCCACGAAAAGACTTCCATGCTACCTCGCGCATGGTGAGATTACCGCAATTGATCCGCTTACGGTGGTGTACCTTACCTCTTACCTAACGTCGGAGCGCCGTTACAGAATTAATAACACATAAGTTAGTTTACCACCTTTATATCTTATACTAATAATACTCCTTATAAGGGCATATATCTAATTCCTCACTCAACAATCCTAAGTTTGGAAAATATGCTCTTTTCAAGTACATTGTTCCCAATGATGCTCTGATACCATGTCTGTTGGGACTGGAAGCCCGACCTCCAAGGATCTCATTGGTTGGTGTTGTGCGATACGACACCCAAAAGTATACAAGAAAAGAACGAGAACAAATTAGAATACCAAGTCTTTATGTATAAACACAGCGGAAGTTTTACAAAAGGAAAGAGAACTATACATCATAGCTACGCTCTCGGCACTAGCTATGCAAAAGCAAAGTCTTCCATACCTTGGCTACTTCGCACTAGCAACACCCAACTTATGGCGGCGTGCAGGGTTCCCACTCGGCTGTAAACCTTGGAGGGGGTGCAACCTCGTCATCAAACCTGTCATTAGTCGCATAATCTGCAAAAACTTGTTAATTGCAAACGTGAGCTTAAGGCTCAGCAAGACTAACCCGTCTCACTAGACATATGCAGGGGTGAATACTAAACATATGTAAGGAATAGCATAGAGGACTCGCCTACAAATGGATCCTTATAGTCATGTGTTAAGTAGCATATGACATTCTTCAGGCACGGTACATCATAGACTCCACAATCAAACAAGAAATGCTTTGCTGCTGATATGGCATGCCCAAAGCACATAATGCTGTTACAGGTAAAGTATGGGGAAACTGTAAACTTTTAATTGTACTATCTCTAAGCCATACAAGGTTGCCAAAAAAATTATATTTCAATACATCATATTCTCCTGACTTCTTTAGTATTTACTACGTCACGACACAGTGAACAAGTGGTACTCCATTACCGTGAGGGACGGTGATTGCAATCAGGACACCCATTCAACACGAAACATACGCACTTTTGGAAGCGCCAGCGAGTACTTACTTTAGTACTAGTCGTATATGGCCACCTTTCACCAAACACTCAAATGTCGAACCGGTCGATCCGTCACGAGCAGGAGGTCACTGCGTGGGGCGTACACTGACTTGCCCACAAGCTGATTTACACCTCGCTACCCTCAATCTACGCCTATAAAATGGAACGATATGCCTCGACAAACCAGTATCAAGCTACGTCAGTTTGCTGGAGCCCATTTGTCCATTATTTCACTGTTACAATTCGAGCTTGTCCAGCGAGGCCGCACACGAAACGGTCCTCAATCGACACAAGCAAGGCTATGCACGTGAGACCATGTCTCAGTGCATCCTACCGCTGCTTGGTCTCAATTTCATATTTATAAACCATTCCTTGATCCAATTCATCTTTTGTGATAAAATTCTATCTCCCGAGTAGATTTCCACTACTCGACTTGTACTGGATCCCTATGAATATAAGCATGGTAGTTACTACATGAGTCTATGAGCTACTCTACTCACTCCCATGTTTCTCTGGTTATGCAAGTGGATCTCAAACACCTTAAACGTAATGCACAAACATCTAAAGACGTAAGGTGAATGAAAACTGCAAAGACACTGTAAGGAACTTAAATGCAAACTGGGGCTTGCTTGAATGCGAGTCTAAGTCTACGTTAGTTTCTGACAGTTGGACTTCCAAAGCTTTCGGCTGCTCTTTGACTTCAGTCACTACACGTTATGCATATACTATATATGAATGACTTTGAAAATAATCAATGTGCTTAAGGTCATAAGCTAATATCTTATGATCAAAATAAGATAATGATCTTAATTGGCCTTGGGACTTTTATGGTAGATACTAGTGACCATAGGAAGACTCTTGCAAAGAACAGGAGATGATCAAGGAAGTTTGTTGTTCCAAAAAATTATGGTGAACAATAATGTTCTCTAATTTTTGGTTGAAAGCTTGGAAATCTATCATGGCTACCAGTGGTTTTACCATGTAGAGGGGGTCTCACTGGTTCTAGGAAAATTTGTTTCACAATATTCTAAGTTTCCTACAGGGAGAAATCTATTTTACATGTTTGGGGCAATTTCTGAAATTGATTTTTAAATTTTCTCATTTATAACTACATAGAGATTTGGAACACAGATCAACCCAGTAAATGATGTCCAATGAACTTGAAATTTTTACTGGAGAGCAACCGAATTTTCTAGAGTGCCTTGACTAAATTTGGGAATTTTCTAAAAAGCAGAACTGTAGGAATGAATTCTATAAATATTTTGCTTATCTGAATTATGTAGAAATTTCTATGGACTTTCATACAAATCCAAGTGCACTACTGGAAAGTATTCTTCATGCTGGTTCTAACAAAACTTGTTTGGTAATGTTTGGACAATTCTACTAGGAGTTATGGATTTTTCCAGTTTGGTTAAATCCTAGAATTATTTTCCAAAGGGAAACATTTAAATAAAACAGCCGGGCCCACTGGTTTAAAATCATCCAATTGCAGCTGGGCCGCACCGGGGTCCACAGGGTTAACCTGTGCAGCCACACCGGATCCGCATTCACAGCAGATCCCGCGCGAGAGGGAAGTTACTGACAGGCGGGACCCAGGGGATCTTCATCTACCTCCTGACGCGGCGGCGTTCCTCGCTGGACTCGCGGCGGCGCTTCGCCGGACTAGGTTGAGTCGACCTCCTTCCGGCCTCGTCTTGACTGCTCAACCATAAAATCAACCGCGCAAGCCGATGGTGGGGTCCAATCGAGGCGGCGACGGCCGGACACAATGGTGCGACGGTGGCGGCGGAGCTAGGGTTTCGGCGATCGTCGGAAACACTCGGAAATGGCATAATAAGCTCGGGAAAAGGTCGGGAACGTTCCTGGGAGCACCAGGATGATGATTTGGGGGTTAGGAAGGGGTGACATCACCGGCAAAGCTGAGTTCGACGGCGTGCCGATGGTTTTTACATGGCGGCTACGAAAACCGGTATAACATAGCCATTCCTCGATGATTCTTTTTGCTTTTTTGTTCGTACTGAACCATAAGGAGGCTAGCAAACTAATATGTAACTGGATTAAACAATAGTTACACCTAGAAAACGAATTGCAAGGTGAACCTAGGAAAAGCATATAAAGCATGCCGAAAAGGAAAAGATGATTTCGTGCTCAATAAAAGATTAGCTTGGGAATGGTTTGTACCATGAGCAAGATGGTGTTCTGGCGCTCAGTTCGTCTGTTGACGTCGAAGCATGAGACAGCCTAGGCTGCTGGCACCACGGTGGACCGAGAGTGATGTCCTCGGCGGCACGATGATGACGACGGCGAAACTTCAAAAAAAGGCCCAAACAAGGGATAACACGATGAGCCAAAGGTTGAGGATGGTAGAGCACAGTTTGGGCTTTATGTTTGCCATTTGCATCGAAGTGAAATAAAGCACAGGGGAGGCGCCCACCGGTGGAGAACGGAGGCGACGGTGCTGTGCGACGGCGGAGCGAAGCAGAGCAAAGAGGAAAACGGGAGGGGAGTGGTGTGAGGCGGTGGCGACGGCCGGGGTTTAAGGCGCGGGATGAGCAGGCAAGCAGGTAGCTCACTGGAGCTTGCATGCGTGCGGTGTCGAGTGGGGTGGCGTCGAAACTGCGGCGTGGAGAGCAGTACCGTAGATGTGCCACTGACTGGTGGGTCCCACTGTTCTTATCCCCTGCACTTCTCTACAACATCAATTCTCCTATTAAACTTAATCCAAAAATTCCAGATTTCTTTGGAGAGGCTCAAATAAATATCTGGAACATGATTCTGAAATTGGATTTTGAATTGGAACAAGTTTCATTTGAATTTCAAATTGAATGAAATTCAATGGGGTCACTGAATTAAATAGCAAATGAGTTTTAAAAATTGTGAAACTTTGGGAATAAGTCAAGCAAGCTACGCTGACCGTGATGGTGCGTTCAAATATTGATGTTCAAATGAGATGAACAGAATTCAAAACTTGAACTCTAAGCATGGCTTGAATTTGCTAAAGCGTCTCAAATAAAATAGCAAATCGAATTCAAAAATCTTGAAACTTGGTAGGAAGTCTATTTGCAATATTATGTGGTCATTGAAATATTTATAGCCTCAGATTTGAATATTTTGGCAGGGTCTAAATGTACAGTGCTATATTCAAATTAATTTCAATATATTAGTACTGCATAGTAATTTGCCCTAGAATTTTTTTTCGATAGCTTCCTAACTTTGTAGAAAGGTCGCTTAATTTATTCTATGGCCATTTGTGAAGTTCATTCCTTCTGTTACTATAGTTTCAGTAGGAGTGAAAGAAAGATTATTGATGATATCAAGTTTATTTGTACAACCATAATTGATCTTTACTATGGTTGACAACCAACTGGTACTGAACTTGATGATAAGGAAAACTGGGATTTTACATTGAAAATGTGTGGTTTTGCTGCTGCTGCAAATTGTTTTACCTCTTTTCCATCTTTTTGAGCTGTTGCACATCCTCTTACCTTGCTTTATGACTGCTGCAATTTCAGCATTGCATTCACACTTTCCTCTAATACTCCCATGTTTTCTCGATAGATGCCTCACACTAAAATGACAGCCAGCAAAAAAGGTCATTTGCCGCCCTTTGGAAGCAAGCTTAGACCTTACAAGGAACTGCCAAGAGAACCAATCAAGGAAGAGGAGGAAGTGAGCTCCCACGCAAAGGAAGTTGAGAATGAGCACTCCAACACGACGGAGGTAGATCCTGAAGAGGTGGAGTTCTATGGTGATGATGAAGATGAAGATGAAGAAGAGTCACACGAGGAAGATGAAGATGAAGCACATGAGGATGAGGAACCCCATGAGGATGGGCCACAAGAAAAAATCCGAGGGGATGAACCTGCAACTCAAGAGGATGTACCTGCAGTCCAGGAAGGTGCACCCGCACCTATTAGAGCTAGAAAGAAGGATAAGTGTCTAGTTTTCCGCTTTGCTCAAGAATTCGTTTTCGATGGGACCGATGGAGAATTTGCAGCTGGGGAATTGAAGGGGTTCCTTGACCAATATAATATGCAACTAGGGTATTATCAAGAGGATTCCTCGCTATGGGTGTCATGAATGGAAGGCTCAAGTTATAATTCCCGCTAAGGACGTTGTGATCACCCAACACTTTGCATCCACATGGAGATCCACCGGGGAGCAAGCTATTGATGACATTGCTTGGGAAGCACTCACCAGGGTTTGTTACTCCTATCGTGAGTAGCTTGGAGGTACTAGCTTTGTGCTACACCCGCATTGCAAGAGTGGAACAAGGGAAATAATGCAACCACAAGAAGGAGCTCAGTCCGGTCCACATGCTATTGACAGGTCTAAGAGGATACTTGTGAATTTGGGAAATTGCTATGCTGATGCTATGGAATAGATATGCTACCTCCGTAATAGATTGTACATCATGGAAAGGCAAGAGGAGGTTCGTGCCACCATGGAGATCAATTGTGTGGCAAGCTCACCCACACCTACATGGATGACCAACTGAAAGTTGCCTAGAGGGGGGGTGAATAGGCTAATCGACCTGCAAATGACTTAATAAAACGAGGTTAAATCACAGGGGGCGGACTAGTCCGGTCTGGGGGCAGACTAGTCCGGTTAGCGTGCGTGAAGAACCCTAAAAAGTGTTTCTAGCAAGTTTTAAAGTGGATTTTCTCGAGGCTACAGGTGAGGATATGTTTATGACAAGTTTAGAAACTACCAACACAAGAGTAAGTCAAGTTTCAACTAGATTATAGCAATGTGAAGCACAAGACAAGACTAGCAACCCTAGAACGAAATATGCGATAAACAAAATGCGAAGAACACGGAGACACAAGGATTTTATCCTGAGGTTCGATTCCACACAAGAATCTACGTCCCCGTTGAGGAGTCCACAAAGGACCGGGTTCAACAACCCTTCCCTCACCAAGTTTACCGCACGGGCCTAACTTGGTTCTCCACTATCTCAAAGTGTGAATACAAGATTCGTTGGGGCTTCTCACAATCTGAGGCTCCCACACCACAAAGATGATCAACACAACGAAACACACTCAACACACAGGTCACAACGACTCAATGAGTGCAAGAGATCAAACCGGGAGCACAAGCGCGATGTTCTTCCTCTTCTCCACCTCACTAAACCCTAATCCACTCAAGAATTAGTTTTAGAGGGAAAGTAGGCAATAAAGAGGCTTAAGAGTGCTCCAAGTTGGCTGTGGCGGCGCTAGGGTTCGAGAGTATTTGAAATGAGGCCGGGGGTCCCCTTTTTATAGGGGTCCCGAGCCCAAACTGCTGACCTCAGCAAAAGGGCGGACTAGTCCGGCCTCAGGCCCGGACTAGTCCGGCCTAGGGGACCACTGACCCCTCTGACAACTGTCGCACTGCGCGGCAATCGTCACGCTACCCGCCAAACTTCAAATTCAAACGGTAACTTCAACAACGGACTAGTCCGGCCCTCATCGGACTAGTCCGATCTCACACAGAGCCTTTTGTTCCGTGTGAAAACGGACTAGTCTGGAGACCACGGACTAGTCTGGCCCCAAGGGCAGACTAGTCCGGCCTTCCCAGACTTAGTCGCAAAACCACTCTGCACTTGGCAGCACGGACTAGTCCGGCCACGGACGGACTAGTCCGATCTCACACAGGACCTTTTGGTCCGCCCCAAAATGGACAAGTCCGCTTTCTAGGACTTAGTCCTGAAACTCCACCCTAAGGGGTACCACGGACTAGTCCGTCCCACTACGGACTAGTCCGAAGTCACACAGGACCTTCTGGTCCGTGTGAAAATGGACTAGTCTGGCCAGGAGCGGACTAGTCCGGCCACTCCTGCCAGACTACTCTTACTTCAACTTTAAATAGGGTTTCTACCTCAACCACCACTCTTGAGCTACTACTTTGATCTCTTTGCACTTTACGCACACACCCTCCTATTTCTACGGCTAGTCTAACTCAACACGCTAGAAACCCTAGTTTCTACGCTTCGAGTCGACTCCGTTTCCTTCCTTTTCCTTTTTGAGGGTTTGCGTCTCCGATCGAGTCCACACCTGTGCTAAAATCACATGAGCTCATTAGCGACTTAATTGTCGTCATCAATCATCCAAAACCCATGGGGAACCTAGATGCACTTTCAATCTCCCTCTTTTTGGTGATTGATGACAACACATCAAGTCCTTCACAATTAAGAGTATAAATTTTGGTTTTCATAACTTGTGTGCGTATGAATGACTCCCCCTCAATGTATGCAGCATGTAAAAGAGGTGGAGGAGATCTTTCATACCCACACACGCTATGGTGGGGTGCCTACGTGATGTGCTCAACAATTGTGACAAGACATAAAGAACATCAATATAATCATAAGATTGACAATAAGAACATTATATTGATATTGAACAACACTAACAAGTCTTGCACAAATGTAAACATCCAAGTAGCATGAATAAGTTACAAATTAAGTCCAAATGCCAAAAACACACCACAGAAAAGATACTACTACCTCCCCCAAACTCCACACAAAGGACTAACTCCCCCTAAGTCTCCCCCTTTGGCATCAAGGCACCAAAAAGGAAAAGAAGGGGGACAAGGACCTAAAAGCTAGTCCTCGTCCTCATCACTATCGCCGTCGCGGGAGTCACTCTCCGTGGCCTCCGGGTCCTCGACGTCTTCCTCATGATAGTTGGCATCGTCGTCGTCGTCGTCGTCGTTGAAGCCCGGTGTGGAGGTACCCTCCGTCTAACCCAAGAGTGCCAACTCATCGGGGGTGAGAAGGGGGTATGGAGTGATCTCGTCATCGGAGGCCTCAGGACTCATCGGGATCTCCATCTTTTTGCAGAGCTTCCTCACGTATCTCTCAGTCCACTGAGCTCACACCTCGGCTTTGCGGCACGAGGTGAAGATGGACCGAAGAAACATAAGGACTCCGCTGCTAGAGGAGCCACTGGGTGAGTGAGAGGCACGGCGAGAGGCTCCAACACGAGGTTCCTCCGGCTGAGATGGAGGATCCGCATTCTTCCTGCGTGGAGGGATCGGGACAGCAGGTGGCATCTGTGGTTGGAGAGGCTGGTGAGTGGTGTCCTTCACAAACATGAGCCCGGACACCTTCTCGATCAGACACATTATGTAAGGGGCATAGCCACAGGCACGGTTGGGTGTGTGTGAGATGTTGTAGATGTCATCGAAGATGTAATCCACAAGGTTGAACATCTCATGTCCATCAATGAGAGCCAACAGGTGCCTGAGGTGACCCTGGATGATCCCTGCATCCCCTTCTTTAGGAGCCACTGTCCTCCTAAGAATCCTGTTAAGGATGCTGTAGAAAGGGAGGATGTTTCTGGCCAATCCAGCTTCACAACGGACGTGAGGAGGGTACATATAGCTCATGTCATCCCTGTCCATGGCCTTGAGATTGGAGATAATGATATCATGGTCCAGGTGACTCTCCAGACCAAGAGCCTGAGCAAAGACCTCGAAGGTGGCATAGTACTGCTCACCGTTCGTCATCCAAGTGATGGCTCGGTCGCCACGAGAGTGGAAGTGAACTGTGGTATAGAACTGTACGATGACCTCCTCATTCCAAGCATACTTGAATCCAAGAATGTCCTTGATCCCGTGGCGCTCAGCTGCCTCGATCACTGCGTCAAACGCCTCGTGTTTCTTCTTAGCCATATAGGTCCAGTCCACCCATTGAGCCTGGATCACTGGCTTCTTCATTGCCTGGTAGACTGTGCGATAGTAATAGCAATGGAAGTCACACCAGAACCGAGGGTCGGCGGTGGACCTCTCATACCTATAGACATTCTCGTCTCTAAGCCTCCTGGCCTTCTCAGCTCCCTTTCCTTTGAATGTGTTGGCTGAGAGGTTGGGCTGACGGTTTGGGTTGCGTGCTGGACTGTGCATCACGAGAGGGCCAACGGCCTGGGCCTTCCCTTTTTCCCGGATCACTACCCCTCCAGGTGCCTTCTTGGCTGGCACCTTGACAGAAGGCTTTTTCTTCTTCGGCTCGACTGGAGCCGGAGCCTTTCCTTTCTTAGGGTCACGCTCGACCCTAGGCTCATCTTCCCTCTGGGCTTGCTCCTTGCCCTTTGCCTTCTCGCCAACAGTGACGAGTTTCTTCCCTTTGGGGGCATTGGCCTCAACGGCCCTGGAGTTGTGAGCCTCCCTGTCTTGCCTCTTCTTCTTCCTTAGCTCATTAAGGGATTTTGCAGTTGCTCGTACCATGGCTTCTTCTTCATTGTAGATGGTTGCAGCTACTTTGGAGGCTTCGAGTGCCTTCAGCCGCCTTTCTTCCTTTTCTTTCCGCACCTTAATGAGGGCAGCCTTTGTCCTTGCCTCGACGATCTGAGCTTTGGTGCGGCCCTCCCGGGGCACTTCAGCACCTCTCTCCTCGGTGCAGCCCCGATAGGTCTCAGGGCGTTCTTCCTCGCCCGCGGGGTTGAGACGAGAAGGGGAACGCTCCGAGTTCGACATGCTACGGAACATACAGAGAAAAGTAGGTATGAGTGCAAGGAGAGGGAGCGTTGCGGAAGAAATCTCGAGAGAAGACTAGGACCAGGGTTTGCTCTGTGCAAACCGGACTTGTCCGCCCCAGGGGCGGACTAGTCCGCCGCGCGGACTTGTCCGCCAAGGGGCCGGACTAGTCCGGGTTGCGCAGGATAAACCCTAACCCTAATCGATTCATCGAAAAATCTTCAAATCAGCGCGCAATACTCCTAGGCTATGATCACAAGGGTATATGGAGCAACATCACTGAAGGTGTTCCTATCAAAAACCTCAAGAATCAAGAATGGGGAAAGTTTTTGAAAGAGAGGAAATACCTTCTCAAATCCGCGAGAATCGACAAAATCTACGATGGATCGCGAAGGTGGAGCGCGGGGAAACGATCCCTCACTCCCAAAGACTCCAATGCACGGATTGGAATCGAGATTTGGTGGTTGGAACGAAAAATCATCGAAGGAGGCGGTTTCTAGCGCGCGCGAGAGTGAGAAGTGGGAGTGAGAGGAGAGAGGAGGGGTCTGGGCCGCCCCTGGGGTTTAAGTCCCCAAGGGTCGGACTAGTCCGGTGCCAGGGTGGACTAGTCCGGTGTGCGGACCAGCCGTGGACTAGTCTGGACCCGGACTTGTCCGTCAACAGGGGCGGACTAGTCCGGTCCGACTGGGCTGAAAAACAATATTTTTGAGCTTTGCCCTCCAACTATTGGTTCTTTTGGACAACAAGCAATACAAACATGGTTGTTGAGGAAAAGTATGATAAATTCATGATCAATTTCTAAGAAAAGGTTTTCTTAAGGAGTTTTTTGAATAGAAATCAAGATAGAGAAGAGTTTTTCGAAATATAGCTCAAAATATATGAGGAATGTGGCTTAAATATAGCTCAAAATATATGAGGAATGTGGTTTAAGCCACATTCCTAGAATCCAAAATGTTGAGCTCACTTCTTAGATCACAGAAACGCTTCTCATCAAGAGGCTTGGTGAAGATATCCGCAAGTTAATGTTCCGTCCTCACATGAGAAATAACAATATCTCCCTTCATTGAGTGGTCTCTCAAGAAGTGATGTCGTATGTCTATGTGCTTGGTCCTAGAGTGCTCCACCGGATTATGGGCTATCTTTATGGCACTCTCGTTGTCACACAAGAGTGGAATGTTGCGCAAGTTAATCCCATAATCCCTAAGGGTTTGTCGCATCCAAAGAAGTTGTGCACAACAACTTCCGGCTGCAACATATTCCGCTTCGGCGGTGGAGAGAGCAATAGAGTTTTGCTTCTTGGAGGACCAAGACACTAGAGATCGACCCAAGAATTGGCATGTACCCGATGTGCTCTTCCTATCAACTTTGCACCCCGCATAGTCCGCATCGGAATATCCAATGAGGTTAAACTTAGATCCTTTGGGGTACCAAAGTCCTAGGGAAGGTGTGTGTACTAGATATCTCAAGATCCTTTTAACGGCGGTCAAATGACAAGCTTTAGGTGCCGCTTGAAAGCGTGCACACATACACACATTTAGCATGATATCGGGCCTAGATGCACAAAGATAGAGAAGTGAACCAATCATAGACCTATATAACTTTTGATCCACACTTGGACCGTCCTCATTTAGGTCTAGGTGTCCATTTGTTCCCATAGGGGTTTTGATGGGTTCTGCCTTATCCATGTCAAACTTCCTTAGAATATCTTGTGTATACTTAGTTTTACTTATGAACGTCCCTTCTTTGAGTTGTTTTACTTGAAATCCTAGAAAGAACTTCAACTCACCCATCATGGACATTTCAAACCTCTTCGTCATTATCTTGGAGAACTCATCACAAAACACCTTATTTGTGGAACCAAATATGATGTCATCCACATATATTTGGCACACAAAAAGATCCTCGTTGAAGTGCTTTGTGAAAAGGGTATAATCCGCTTTGCCTATCCTAAAACCATTTTCAACTAGAAAGTCTCTTAGGCACTCATACCAAGCTCTAGGAGCTTGCTTGAGGCCATAAAGAGCCTTTCGCAATTTGTAAACATGGTTAGGATAGTCTTGGTCTTCAAACCCCGGAGGTTGCTCTACATAAACTTCTTCCTTGATTGGGCCATTAAGGAATGCACTCTTAACATACATTTGGTAGAGCTTGAAGTCATGATGAGTAGCAAAGGCTAGTAATATCCGAATTGACTCAAGCCTAGCTACGGGGGCAAATGTCTCATCAAAATCCAATCCTTCAACTTGTGAGTACCCTTTTGCCACAAGTCATGCCTTGTTCCTAGTTACCACGCCATGCTCATCTTTTTTGTTGCGGAACACCAACTTGGTTCCACAACATTAGCTTGTGGGCACTTGACAAGCTCCCAAACCTTGTTCCTTTCAAAGTTATTGAGCTCCTCTTGCATGGCAACTACCCAATCCGGATCTCTTAAGGCATCTTCAACCTTATGGGGTTCCAAGGATGAGACAAAGGAGAAATGCTCACAAAAGTTTGCAACACGTGAACGTGTTGTTACACCTTTTGTGATATCTCCTAGAATGTTGTCAACGGGATGATCCGTTGAACACTTTGATGAACACGAGGATGCGGAGGTTGAGCTCTTGAATCACTTGCTTCATCTTCTTCACTTTGGTCCCCCCCTTGATCCATGCCTCCCCCTTGATCTTCATTCCCATTATCACTTTGGGGAGCATCTAGTGGATCTCCAACTTGTCCAATGGGGGTTTGACCTACATCATAGTGAGGATGGTCACTTGGGCTTTGAGATGGTTCTTGTGGGCGAACATCTCCAAGTGCCATTCTCCTTAGAGCTTCTAGTGGAGGTTCCTCTTTATCAATGGCATGTTGATCAACTTGCTCCACTTGAGAGCCATTGGTTTCATCAAACACCACGTCACGTGCTATTTCAACAATTCCGGAGGATTTGTTGAACACACGGTACGCATGTGTGTTTGAGTCATATCCAAGCAAGAAACCCTCATCGGACTTTGAAGCAAACTTCGAAGTTCTAGGCTTCTTATTGACGATATAACACTTGCTACCAAAGACACGAAAGTAAGAAACATTGGGTTTCTTACCAACGAGAAGCTCATAAGGAGTCTTCTTGAGGAGGCGATGAAGGTACAATCGGTTTATGGCATGGCAAGCGGTGTTAACCGCTTCCGCCCAAAACCGGTCCGATGTTTTGTACTCATCTAGCATCGTCCTTGACATCTCAATAAGTGTCCTATTCTTTCTTTCGGCAATTCCATTTTGTTGAGGAGAATAGGGAGCGGAAAACACATGCTTGATGCCCTCCTCATCTAGGAACTCTTCTACTTGCATGTTCTTGAATTCGGTGCCATTGTCACTCCTTATAGCCTTTATCCTTAAGTTGAACTCATTTTGAGCTCTCCTTAGGAATTTCTTGAGGACACTGGGGGTTTCACTCTTATCATGCAAGAAGAACACCCAAGTATATCTAGAGAAGTCATCAACGATGACTAGACTATACTTGTTGCCACCAATGCTAATATAAGCAATGGGGCCAAAAAGATCCATATGGAGTAACTCCAAAGGTCTAGTTGTCGTCATGACATTCCTAGATGGGTGTTGAGCTCCTACCTGCTTTCCTGCTTGGCACGCACTACATGGCCTATCCTTTTCAAATACCACATCCTTTAGGCCACGAACGTGCTCTCCCTTAAGGAGCTTTTGAAGGTTCCTCATTCCAACATGGGCTAGCCTTCTATGCCAAAGCCATCCCATGTTGGCTTTCGCCATTAAGCATGTGTCAAGTTGAGCCTTATCCGTGGTAAAGTCCACAGGATAGAGCTTTCCCTTGAGCACTCCCTTAAAGGCTATCGAGTCATTACCCTCTCTAAGAACGTTCACACCCTCACTAGTAAAACACATTTATATCCTTTATCACATAGTTGTGATATGGATAGGAGATTATAGTCTAGGGAATCAACATGCAAAACATTATATAAAGTATGTGAAGAGGAGATAGCAATTTTACCGGAGCCAAGGATTTTCCCTTGGCTATTGTCCCCAAAGAAGATTCCTTCGCTTGGGTCCTCGTTCTCCTCATACTCTATGAACATGCTCCTCTCTTCGGTCATGTGGTTGGTACATCCACTATCCAACACCCATTTCGATCCGCCGGAGGAGTAAGCCTACAAAACAAATTTATGCCTTCCTTTTAGGTACCCAAGCGGAGTTGGGTCCTTTCACGTTAGTGCTTAGGCATTTTGGCACCCACACGCAAGGCTTGGGGCTCTTGCGGAGTGGCCAAACATATCTAGCAAACACCTTGCCATATTTGTTCCTCATAAGCACATAAGATGCATCAAAATCATGGAATAGAGGATGCGGTTCAGATTTAGGCATTTTGTTGCTAGAGGGTGAGTTCTTTTCAATTTTAGTTGTGGATGAACTCCCCTTAACAAAGACAATCATGTCTTTGCCATACTTGGAGGTTTTGGCGTTATGCCTTCCACCTCTAGTATAGCCAAGACCATCCTTGACATGGGGAGGTCTTGTGTTGGTGTATGCACTTCGTGCATACGCCACCTTCTCCTTGTCAAAGATGGCACCCTTAGGTGCTTGCTTGCCCTGCGCTAAGTTGAGTTCATCCTTAAGCTTAAGGATTAAGTTAGAGCACTTGCAAGGCGGAGTTGCATTGGATGAGGCCTTTGAGGAGGTTGAGCTCTTGGAGGAAGAGGCTACATTGTTCTTAAGGGACTCAATTTGGGTCTCAAGGATCTTGTTAATTTTTGTCAAGTTCCCAAGTTCATCCTTGAGCTCAATTGAGTTCTCCTCAAGACTTGAACACGTTTTCTTACTTAGAGCAAGTTCGTGTTCCAATGCCTTGCTCTTCTCTCTTTCAAGCTCAAGGAGCTCATTAAGCTCTTGACATCTCTCCTTCTCAAGGATGAGCATGTCCTCTTGTTTGTTGATGAGATCCTCCTTCTCAAAGATCTCATCCATAAGCAACTTCATCCTACGCAGGGTGCTTTTGCTTATGTCCTTAAACATGTGCTCATTTTCACTAGCGCTATCAAATTCATCATGAGAGGAAATGGAGGAGGAGGAGTGAGATGTTACCTTTCTCCTTCCCTCCTTTGCCATAAGGCAAGTTGGTTTGTAGTCGTTGTTGAGGTTGGGGAAGAGCTTGCTTCCCTTGGAGCTCCTCCCGATGGCTATGGTAGCCATCTTCTCCTCTTCTTCTTCGGAGGAGGACTCATCATTAGAGTCCCACTCCTTGCCCAAGTGTGCTTGTCCGGAGGGCCTCTTCTTCCTGAAGAATTTCTTCTCTTGAGGCTTGCCCTCCTTCTTCTTCTTCACTTCTTAATGGGGGCTATCAGCAATGAAGTGGCCGTACTCGCCACAATTGTAGCAAGCCCTTTTTGATTTGGGCCCTGCTCTTTCCTTCCCCTTGCCTTCATGGTTGTATCCGCCTTTCTTCCTCCTCATCATCCTCTTCAATTTGTTGATGAAGAAGGCCTCTTCCTCATCGGTGTCTTGGCTCTCCTCATCGCTTTCCTCTTGCTCCTTTGAAGAGGGTGTTGCCTTAAGTGCAACATTCTTCATCTTGGAGGCGGTGAACTTTTGAAGGTCGTTGTAGAAGAGCGCCTCCTTCTCCATGATCTCGTGGTTGATGATCCTACCAAGGACCTCCTCTGGGTTCATTTGAGTGAACCCCGGGCTTTCTCGAATCATGGAGCAAAGAGCGACGTTCCTAGGCATGAATGCCCGAATCATCCTCTTCACAACCTCGTGGTCGGTCCACTTGGTGCAGCCATATGATCAGCTTTTGTTGATGAGAATCTTCAATCGGTTGTACATGTCTTGGGGGGATTCACCATCCATGATGGCGAACCTCCCAAGCTCTCTTTCGATGAGCTCGATCTTGGCCTCCTTGACCACCCGATTTCCCTCATGCGTCGTCTTGAGGTTGTCCCATATATCTTTGGCCACCTCAAGACCATCGACGCGGTTGAACTCATCTCTTGAGAGGGATGAGATGATCACACCCGCAGCTTGAGCGTTGCGGTGGATGAGGATGGCTTGTTCTTGCGTGATGTTGTCCTCATCCTTCGGGATCTCCACCCCGGTCATGACAATTTGCCACAATGCCGGATTGAGTGACACGAGGTGGATCTTCATGTTGTGCCTCCACATCCCGTAGTCGGTTCCATCGAATTGAGGAGGTTTCCCCAATGGGATGGAGAGATAGTGGTTGTTGGCGGCAAGGCGTTCATAGTTGAACCCTTGTCGGTTGTAGTTGACCACGCCGCCACCGCTTGATGAGCTTGACGGCTCAACCACAGCAATCTTCAGCTTCTCCCGGAGCTTCGCCTTGAGCTGGCGAGTCTCCTCATCATCCGTTGGCTTGTCTTGATAAGCCATTGTCTCCTCACGTGTCGGTTGAGAATCATTGGTCGACACCTCTTCAAACACCACTCCGGCCATCTCTCTGAGTTGTTAGACTCTTTGTGGAGAGTCCTGCTCTGATACCAATTGAAAGTTGCCTCGAGGGGGGGGGTGAATAGGCTAATCGACCTGCAAATGACTTAATAAAACGAGGTTAAATCACAGGGGGCGGACTAGTCCGGTTAGCCTGCGTGAAGAACCCTAAAAAGTGTTTCTAGCAAGTTTTAAAGGGGATTTTCTCGAGGCTATAGGTGAGGATATGTTTATGACAAGTTTAGAAACTACCAACACAAGAGTAAGTCAAGTTTCAACTAGATTATAGCAATGTGAAGCACAAGACAAGACTAGCAACCCTAGAACAAAATATGCGATAAACAAAATGCGAAGAACACGGAGACACAAGGATTTTATCCCGAGGTTCGATTCCACACAAGAATCTACGTCCCCGTTGAGGAGTCCACAAAGGACCGGGTTCAACAACCCTTCCCTCACCAAGTTTACCGCACGGGCCTACCTTGGTTCTCCACTATCTCAAAGTGTGAATACAAGATTCATTGGGGCTTCTCACAATCTGAGGCTCCCACACCACAAAGATGATCAACACAACGAAACACACTCAACACACAGGTCACAACGACTCAATGAGTGCAAGAGATCAAACCGGGAGCACAAGCGCGATGTTCTTCCTCTTCTCCACCTCACTAAACCCTAATCCACTCAAGAATTAGTTTTAGAGGGAAGTAGTCAAGAAAGAGTCTTAAGAGTGCTCCAAGTTGGCTGTGGCGGCGCTAGGGTTCGAGAGTATTTGAAATGAAGCCGGAGTTCCCCTTTTTATAGGGGTCCCGAGCCCAAACTGCTGACCTCAGCAAAAGGGCAGACTAGTCCGGCCTCAGGCCCGGACTAGTCCGGCTTAGGGGACCACTGACCCCTATGACAACTGTCGCACTGCGCGGCAATCGTCACGCTACCCGCCAAACTTCAAATTCAAACGGTAATTTCAACAACGGACTAGTCCATCCCTCACCGGACTAGTCCGATCTCACACAGAGCCTTTTGTTCCGTGTGAAAACGGACTAGTCTGGAGACCATGGACTAGTCTGGCCCCAAGGGCGGACTAGTCCGGCCTTCCCAGACTTAGTCGCAAAACCACTCTGCACTAGGCAACACGGACTAGTCCGGCCCACGGACGGACTAGTCCGATCTCACACAGGACCTTTTGGTCCGCCCCAAAACGGACAAGTCTGCTTTCTAGGACTTAGTCCCGAAACTCCACCCTAAGGGGTACCAAGGACTAGTCCGTCCCACTACGGACTAGTCCGAAGTCACACAGGACCTTCTGGTCCGTGTGAAAACGGAATAGTCTGGCCAGGAGCGGACTAGTCCGGCCCTAAGGCAGACTAGTCCGGCCACTCCTGCCAGACTACTCTTACTTCAACTTTAAATAGGGTTTCTACCTCAACCACCACTCTTGAGCTCCTACTTTGATCTCTTTGCACTTTAAACACACACCCTCCTATTTCTACGGCTAGTCTAACTCAACATGCAAGAAACCCTAGTTTCTACGCTTCGAGTCGACTCCGTTTCCTTCCTTTTCCTTTTTGAGGGTTTGCGTCTCCGATCGAGTCCACACCTGTGCTAAGATCACATGAGCTCATTAGCGACTTAATTGTCGTCATCAATCATCCAAAACCCACAGGGAACCTAGATGCACTTTCACCAACTCACCTTGGCGTGTGCCTGTGTATGACTCGTCGCCGCCGTCGCCTTCGCTGCCTCACGGCCAGAACAGCCACAGCTCTCACAATTAAATCTAGGTCTCCTGTAGAAAAGTTTGAAGATGTTTAGATTGTAATAACTATAGTTAGTGTGGTGTGATGATTTTCTATGGTGTGTCCTTGTGATTGTGTCCTTGCTGTGAGTTGTGGAATGCCTTGGCAATTTGTCCACGTCTGACTTGTCCATATCCTCATATAGGTTTTAATTAATAGAAAGGAGTTGCTTAGTTTCATATACCTTGATGCGGATAGTGGGGGAAGTTTTCTTTAAAATTATAAATCCCTCCATCTACTACTCTTTTCCACCCACATATGTCGAGGGTAACTTGTAACCAAAGGAATGCTAATGGTGAGGATGACAACGTTGAGGTTCCTAAGAATATCAACCTTGGACCTGATGCCAGCAACATGTAGCGCCTCATTGCTATGAAAAAACAGCTCATGCATACCACGATGCAAACCTTGGGACAACTGCAAGCCAAAAACAACAACCAAAACCACATGCTTGTGCTACCACCGCCACTGCCACCCTCGCCGCCCCACAACCAGCTAGGAGAACTTATGTGGACCAGGCCGCCTACTTTTGCTCAAGCCAATGATCTTATAGAAGCTAATGATTGGCTAAAATTTGTGGCGAAGAAGCTTGCTATTGTTCAATGCAGTGACCGGGAGAAGGTTTTTTTGCATCAAAACAGCTTGTTGGAGCTTAATTCAAGGAGAGTTTCTGCTCGCACTATGTACCTGAGGGAGTAATGATACTAAAAAGGCAAGAATTTGAAATCCTTAGGCAAGGAATGATGAGTGTGAGTGAGTATCTTAAAAAAATCACTCAATTGTCAAGGTATGCTCTAGAGGACATCAATACAGACAGCAGAAAGCAATACTTGTTCATGAGGGGTCTAATAATGAAAATCAAGTTCAGATGCTCAAAAGTGACTATTCTAGCTTCTAGAAGCTTGTTGACAAGGCTATTATGGTTGAAAGTAAGATCTGTGAGATGGAAAAGGACGAAAAGAGCAAGATGCCATATCAAGGACAGCCACAAGGAAGCAGTGTTCGACCTCGCTATGCACCACCTACCACACTATACTACAACCCATCAGCTTCTGCATATCGCTCCGCTTATACACCGCGACCAAATCAACCATCGCAACAATGCCCTCCCATGCAAGCACCTCACCTACCCGTGCTACCAGCACCTTGTCCTAATGTGGGTGCCTATACTCAGAATCATCCTCGCCCTAACTTATCTGGCGCCACTGGTAACAAGACATGCTATACTTGTGTTTAGGTGGGACGCTTCGCTAATCAGTGCCAAAAATCAGGCCAGGGACAAATGAACTATGCTTTGAGGCAGAATCCTAGGACGAATGGAGGAGCAACTCAAGGCAACCGTGGACCATAGAATTTTGCTCATGGCAAGGTGAACTATGTATCTGTGGTGGAGTTCCAGCAAGCTAATGATGTTGTGATTGTTATGTTCCTTGCAAACTCCAACCCTGCTACTATATTATTTGATTCTAGAGCATCTCACTCATTCATCTCATCGAAGTATGTCGCAAAGTATAATATGCCTATATCCCACATGAAGTATACTATGTTGGTTAGTTCTCCTGGGGTAGAGATGAGGGCAAATATGCTATGTCCAAAGGTAACTCTTAAAATAAGAGGGGTAGATTTCCTCGCCAACCTTATAGTTCTCGATTCACAAGGTCCGACTCTAGGTCCGAGCTTCTGGAAGGTCCGACATTCTTTGTCTAGGTCCGACATGTTTTTGGGTAGCTCCGGTGAGCTTTGTCTTTAGCTCCGGCATGTCTTTGATAGCTCTGGCATGTCTTTGATATGTTGGTCAGCTCCGACATATTTTTTCTAGCTCCGTCTTTTGGGTTGACTAGTTCCGACTAGCTTTGGTAAGCTCCGGCGCTAGGTTGTACTAGCTTTGGTAAGCTCCGGCACTAGGTTGTACTAGCTTTGGTAAGCTCCAGCTCAAGCTCCAGTTATCTTTGGCAAGGTTCGGAGCTTGATCGCAATGTTCCTACTTTTACCGTACGTGAAATGTTTCGAACTTTCTTTACATTGTTGGAAAGATTGCTTAGTATTCATTTGCTAAGTTTTTGGTGCGTTTTGGTTGATATGGCTGATATCATTTTGCTATGCCTTGCAACATGCTTAGATTAGTCTCGACGGATTTGAGTTATTCTTGTTGTGTCACACGTTTAGATTAGTTTCACACTTGATTTCTTTAATAGATCGCTTTTCTGCCGAAGGGGTTGGGATTTAATTGTTTTTGCATAAGATTTTTAAATCTACCATTCACCCCCCTCTTGTAGCCTTTCACGTGCTCCTCGATCCTACATAAGGATTGGACATAATACTCGGATTGTATTGGCTATGAAAGCATATTGGAGTGATCTAGTTTGCCACACGAACAGGGCAGTTGACAAATGATGAGGGAGTCAGCATAGAATTCAAGGCAGTTCATCCAAATTTTGGAAAGGCGATGCTAAACCATACGGAAGGTATGACATTAAAGGAAGTTCCGATTGTTCACGAGTATCCAGAGGTGTTTCCAGAAGATTTGCCAGGTATGCCACCTAATCGTGACATCGAGTTTGTCATTGATTTAACACTTGGAACTGCACCTATAGCTAAAAGGCCATTTAGGATGCTTGCTAATGAATTAGTGAAGCTCAAGAAACAAATTCAAGAGCAGTTAGAAAAGGGTTTTATAGGCCCGAGTACGTCACCATGGGGATCCCTAGTGCTCTTCGTAGATAAGAAGGATGGATCCCAAAGGATGTGCATGGACTGCAGATATCACAATGAGGTGACTGTCAAGAATAAGTATTCATTGCCCCGCATAGAAGATTTGTTCGACCAAATGAAGGGAGCTCGGATATTTTCCAAGATTGATCTTTGACCAGGGTACCTCCAGCTGAAGGTCAGATCTACAGACATACCCAAAACAACCTTTCAAACATGGTATGGGTCATGTGAGTACACCGTTATGTCATTTGGATTGACGAATGCTCCTGCATACTTCATCCACCTTATAAATAAAGTCTTCATGGAGTATATGGATTAGTTTGTCATAGTGTTCATCGATGATATCATGGTATACTCAAGAAGCGAATATGAACACGAAGAGCATTTAACGCAGACATTGTAGAAATTGCGAGAGCACCAGTTGTATGCCAAGTTTGACAAGTGCCAATTCTGGTTGAGAGAGATATCATTTTTACGCCATATCATCTCTGAAGGAGGAGTATCTGTCGATCTAGGAAAAGTAAAGGATGTGTCAAAGTGGAATCCACCGCAGAATGTCAAGGAAATCCAAAGTTTCTTACGAGTGGCTGGATATTATCACCATTTCATGAAGGACTTCTCCAATATAGCAAAGCCCTTGATTGAACTACTAATGAAGGAGAAACCATTCAAATGGACTCAGGCTTGTCAGGACAGCTTGGAGGAGTTAAAGAGGAGATTGACCACCGCACAAGTGTTGACATTGCCGGATGTGAGCAAGAGCTTCGGTATTTATTGTGATGCATCGAGGCAAGTACTTGGCTATGTATTGATGCAAGAAGGTCGAGTAGTAGCTTATGCATCTATGCAACTGAAGAAACATGAGCTGAATTATCCAATGCATGATCTCAAACTTGCAGCTGTGGTACATGCTTTGAAGATATGGAGGCAGTACATTCTTGGTCATAGGTGTGAGATTTACATGGACCATAAGAGTCTCAAGTACATATTCACACAGACAGATCTGAATTTGAGGCAACGATGATGGTTGGAACTCATTAAAGATTATGATGTGGGGATCAACTATTGCCCAGGAAAGGCCAATGTAGTGCCAGACGCCTTAAGCCGAAAAGGAGCAAACCACCGACTTACTGTTCGGGAGTTGCCATCTGAGCTATGTAAGGAGTTGTATGATTGCATATCGGATTTGTGAATGAAATAGGAGCAATGAAAGTAGACCCAACACTGGAACAGGAAATATGAGAGGGTCAACGGCTGATGAAAAAATCCAAGAGATCAAGGAAAGAACACAAGAAGGGAGAGAATGTATGTTCGACGAAGATGACAATGGCACTCTATGGCTTGGGAAACGAATTGTCGTGCCTAAAGTGAAGCATATCCGGGAGACGATATTGAAGGAGGTACATGACTCACCTTACTCCATTCATGCGGGTTGTACAAAAATGTACAAGGACTTGAAGATGTGCTACTGGTGGGATGGAATGAAGAAGGACATAGCTGAATACATTGCATTATGTGATGTATGCCAATGAGTGAAGGCTGAACATCAAAGGCCAGCTGGATTATTGCAGCCATTGAAGATACCAGAATGGAAGTGGGAAGAGGTCGGTATCGACTTTATAGTTGGGTTACTGTGCACCCCATCGGGATATGACTCAATGTGGGTTATGTGTATATGTTGACCAAGTCTGCGCATTTTGTCCTTGTCAAGACTACTTATAGCGGTGAGAAGCTTGCAGAGCTGTATATGGAGAGAATAGTGTGTTTACACGGAGTACCTAAGAAAATAGTATCCGACAGAGGTTCTCAATTTACCTCAAGCTTTTGGCAGAAATTGCATGAGTCTATGGGAACTAAGATGAATTTTAGTTCTGCATATCATCCCCCAAACGGATGGACAAACCGAAAGGAAAAATAAAATTTTGGAAGACATGCTAAGAGCGTGTGCGCTAAGGTATGGAGGAAGTTGGGACAAAAGTCTGCCATATGTAGATTTCTCCTACAACAACAGCTACCAAGCTAGATTGCAGATGTCATCGTATGAGGCATTGTATGGAAGAGGATGTAGAACACCCGTGTTATGGAATGAGACAGAAGAAACCCATGTATTTGGGCCTGATGTGATACAGGACGTCGAAAAGCAAGTCCAGATAATCTGTGAAAACTGGAAGGCTGCTCAGTCACGTCAAAAGGGCTATGCGGATAATAGGCGAATAGACTTAGCTTTCGAAGTGGGAGATTTCGTGTATCTCAAAGTGTCGCCTGTGCGAGGTCATAAGCGATTCAGCGTTAAAGGGAAGTTGGCACCTCACTACATCGGACTATTCAAGATTTTGGACAAACATGGAGAAGTGGCATATCAGTTGGAGATGCCGGCACATCTTTATCATATTCATGATCTATTTCATGCTTCTCTACTCAAGAAATAATTAAGGGAACCAGAAGAACAAGTATCAATGGATGAATTAGAGTTTGAGGAGGATTTGACTTATGCCGAGAAACCTACCAAAATCTTGGAGACAAAAGAAAGAATCACAAGAATCAAGGTGATTTGATGGTGCAAAGTACAATGGAAACATCATATTGAATCTAAAGCAACTTGGGAGCAGGAAGAAGACCTCAAGGGATAATTTACCTATCTTTTTCCTTCTACGTCGAATCTCGAGGGCAAGATTCATTTTAAGGGGGTAGGTTTGTAACACCCTCATTTTCATCCATCATGCATTGCATCCATTCTCATACATGTTTAACATAATGCAACACAAAATGGAAAAAGATTAAAATGAATTATAGGCAAAAGAACAACTAAAATCAACATTGGGTATGGACTTATCTGGACCTCATCCCAGACTAGTCCGGTATACCCGTTTGCTCTGGCTTGATTCATTTTTCTCCAGAACAATGGACTTGTCCAACGCATGGTACAGACTAGTTCGAATTTGTTTTTGTTCCCATCCGGACTTGTCTGATAAATTTATGGACTATTCTGGTTGTTTTTCTGTTTTCCCCCGAACTTGTCCGTCACAAGTACGAATTACTCCGATATTTGTTACCGCAACACTTCGGACCAACTCACTGTAAATTAGTGTACTTATCCGGCACAGCACCAGACTTGTCCGATATTTCTCTCTGTTCTGGAACAGACTTGTCCGACCTCATACGAACTAGTCTGGTTTCTAGGTTTTGACTCTGATTCTTATTATTCCCCAAGACGAGTTATTAGGTAATTGACTTATTTGGGCTCTAGAACGTCGTGCCACTTGTCCCCATTGTTTCCTACTTGGATTCCGCCCTTACTCCTTCTCATATATAAACACCCGAAGCCCCTCCTCTCACCCTGCCCACATTAGAGGAAAACCTTCACCGCCTGTTTCTCATCTTGAGACGCCATAGAAGAAGCAAGAAGCCCTTTTTTGATGGCCGTTATATGCCAATTTCACCCATAAATATAACTCAATTATGTGAAGGAAATACCATTTCATGCACACATCACATTTCTATTCAACCTATTTCTACTTGTCCATGGAGAAATAGTGCATGCATACATTCTGGTGGGAAACGAGGTAAAAGAGGGGGCAATCGTATAAAATATCATCCCAGCCAATCAAGCACCAAAATGTGGCACCACATGGATCAAATGGCCCACAAACATAAGTATTTGAGACCATCCAACATTTTATGACCAATATCAGTAAAGGGGACCCTCCTATCAGTGACCTGGACAAAAGACAACCCCAATGGAGCAATGACCAGATCGGCCGACCCCCCCCCCCTAGTCGGCCGACCTGGTCCTGGCGCGAAACTCGGGCAATCGACACGTATTGGCTCTTCCCGACTTCCTGAAGATGATGATGACTGATTCGCGCGCTTTAGGTGGCGGGAACCGACCATTCTCCACCTATAAATAACACCCCTAACCCCCACTTCACACGCAGAAGGAGTCTCTCTCTTCCCAATTTAGAATTAGGAAAGGTATGAATCTCATATTCCTATTTGTACTTGTGAGTTTGTTCTTAACAAACATGCTGACTTTAGTCTTCTTTTAGTCATATACATGGACGAAGCATTTCTTGTTTTATTGTGGATTCCATGTATGGGGTTGGAGTAGTATTTATGGTTAAGCCATATCATGCCCATTATATCATCATAAACAGTATAAACCCTTACTATAGTCTAATTACCTATGACATGACCATGTTAATATGATTAACTTATGCTATGTTCCAACATTGGTTCAACGATGTTTATATTAGTCATTGCCTTAGGATGGCTTGTGCCTAGGCTCCTAATGTATTTACTTAATACGCTAGCATGGTGCTAAGATAGTTAAGTAGCGTTGGATGTCTCGTAGACCCACGGATTGAAGAGGTAGGCAGTAGGTGGTGACAACCCTATCCGTCCTTGTAATCTTCCACGTTCAGCTATGCCACATGCTCTTTGCGGGAGTCATCCTAGTATTGCTAGGGGTAAACCCGTGCCTGATGTGTTAAACAACATAGCATAAGAATTCATCATATTGACATGTTCATTAGTATCTAATCTAGGCTATGTATATGTATACTAGAAGCATTGCAGGAGCAACTCCCTAACTCTTAGCCTAATCCATTTTTGACCCATTTATCCCCTTTAGAATAGGATGCTCTTGTGTGTGTCACACTGCCTATACATATCTATTACCCATCCTCACTAAAACCCTACCTAGACCAATCTACCCTCTTCATGTTATGATTGCTATGCTTCCACCTAGACTTCCTTTGGGAGAATATAAATGACACCCTTGGAATACTCTTTTAAGGGGAAGTGTAACTTCAAAAGTTTTCACGCGCTTGCGGATTTTTATCTGTGACGTAAGAAATGTCAACAAGCATTTCTTGCGCCGTTGCCGGGGAAGCAGCAGAAGTATTGCATGATTGAGTGCTTAGGATAGGACCTTGGGTAGATTTTAGTAGGATAACCCTTTTTTGCAATTTATGTGAAAACTGGGTAGTGTATGTCCGGAATCTGCTTGCCGAAAAACATTGTTAAAGATCCCGAATCCTTTCTAAGAGATTGACCTCATGTTGTTGCTCCTCAGAAGCTTGGAGTGGCAAAGCAAGCCAGCACACCTGCACAAACAACTGAAATGCTAATGACCCAATGGACCCTTCATGAGTTTAAATCTCCCTTTGCTAACAATGTTCCTTTTGGGCCCACTATTAACACGAGATATGTGAACTTCGAAATCAAGACGTGCCCGATCACCATGGTGCAAGACAACCCATTCTTTGGGAAGGCTAACGAGGATGCAAGTGCTCACCTGCAACATTTCCTCGAGATTTGTAGCACTTTTAAGATCAAGGACATATCTCCTAATATTGTTTGTCTTAGGTTGTTTCCGTTCTCCCTTCTTGGGAGGGCGAAGCAGTGGTTCTACGCGAACCTAACACGTGTTGATTGACCGAGTTTGGCGCCAGGACCAGGTTGACCGACTAGGGGGGTCCGCAGACCTGGTTTAGTTTTCTCCAGGTCACTAACAGGTGGGTCCCCTTTTTTGATATAGGTGATTTGCTATTGGATGGCCTCAGATACTTCTGTTTGTGGGCCATTCGATCCTTGTGGTGCCACATGTCAGAGCTTGATTGGCTGGGATTATATTTTATAGGATTTCTCCCTTTTTTTACCTCATTTCCTACAACAAATGCCTGCATGCACTATTTCTCTAACGAAAAGTTGAAATAGGTTAAATAGAAAGGTTATGTGTGCAAGAATGGTATTTCCTTCACATAACTGAGTTATATTATTAACGGGTGAAATTGCTATATAGCATACGTCAAAAACTCCCCCAAACTTATCCTTTGCTCGTCCCAAGCAAAGTCAATACTTCAGTTTGATGATGATGAGTTGATACAATATTCTATTTTTCAAAAGTACCATGTGTACAACAAAATACTCTACCTAGTAATTCAAAAATTGGTATGGTACTTCACCCATCTTAAGTCATTATGGGTCTTATGCCTTCTCCTATTCATGGGTGGTTCAAAGATAGAACAACAAATGGAGCAAACATACCCTAGAATAGCAAATGGCTACTTTTCTTCTCTTTTTTTCTCATTCTTTTGATGTAAGCATGGATTTTCCTTTTCTTTTTTTTCTTGTAGCCATGTCTTCTACTCCATTTTTCTGCAATAAACTTGGAGAGAGTACTAAGCATGAAGGGTATGGAGTTTATCTTTATATTGCGGAATGATGGTATGATGAAATTTTACTAAATTCTAGTGCAGAAGTATAGCGTGTGCAAGTGAAGTTTTGAATTAGAAAAGAAATGAATGAACTCTCACATACATCTATACTAACTTGACTAGGCTCAGTGTGAAGACAAATAGCATATTCATAAGGTCTATCAATGTAAAAATATCATATGGCTGGTAGGTATTTCCAATCAAACGAGAGTAACATAAACCTTTTTAGAATTTCTCCCGAAATCTAAGTTTCACTTTCAAACTAGAAATAGCAGCCCTATCACTATATCTTATCTCACAACAACCTAGAATTGGATTAAGCTTTTGCTACCCACAATTTCTAAATCAAAGCAAAAGTAATTTTAGCCAATGGAAGAAATATTTTGCAGAGTAGTAAGTTGTAAAATAGGGACCTAGGAATATTAAAACAGAGCAACTTTTCATCATTCTATCTATGTGAATTCTAAACCATTCTTACTGCACATCTTTTATTTATTTGAAAGCAAATCTACTCTAATTTTTTTATATGTATGGTGAATGGTGGATCAATGAAAAATAAATATGCAAGGGGTGTGATACAATTTACCTCAAGTGCGGGTCCTCCCCAAAGCTTGTTCTTCACTCACCTCCGTGATGAGGGTTGAACCCTTGATGACGGAAGTATGCCACAAGATCGGCTTGTTGTTGTTGTAGCGTGGAGTTGAAGTTAGTGACTTGAGCGTCCATGGGTTGTTGCCAATTTTTGGTACCTTGGACATGATCTTGGAGAGTGTTATAGAGGTAACCCGTTATCACTTCAAGGTCTTCCATATGTCTAGTAAGATCCGTGATTCCTTGGCTATAGTCACGATGACTTCTAGCCGAAGAGGAACAACATCTTCTCATGGACGTCGGAGGCAAGCTGCTAGAGCTTGAAGTGGATAAGGGTTGCTCCCACGTGGCACCTGGCCATCCATGACAAGATGGACCTTCGATCTCATAAAATGGAGGTTGAGTCCATCCGGGTGCATCAACCATTGGGTTCTATTCCTCTTCGTACTCATGGACCCTGGAGAATGTCGGAGGCATGGCCGCTATCCTTGCACTGTTTCTAGTTACCCTGCCAGAGACATTACTTCTTCGAGTTTCCTCGGTTGGAAGAAGGTCAACGGTTAGCCTCCGGCATTTGTACAAATGATAATCTGGGTTAGGTAACCAAATTTCATTGACAAAGCCGGTATAATAAAATATCTAAGAGCCATCTTTATCATGCTTAAGGGTATGTCCTTGCACTAGATAATCTTCATTAATTAATTCTTGTTCATTTTCAATATATTTAGATGAAGTATACTCTAGTTCCCATACCCTAGTAGCAATGCGGGTAATCAATGAAGTGCGTTCAATTGGCCCTGTCCTTGAAATGTAATCTAACTATTATGTCATCATGGCAATAACTGGATCAACATTTATCTTTTTAATCATGACAAAAAAAGTTTCAGCTCATCATTATGCACGATTCTAACATCTCCTCGTGGGAACATAGTCATAGCCACCCATCCATGCATGAAGCATGAATTATGATTGTGCAAGTGGCTATTCCTAGGAGCACTACATCTGACCTCACTAGTCAATTCATGCCAAAAACTTTGTTTGTTAAACTTAGGCGAAGTATCTAAATCTAGCAAACAATGTTTATGGAAGCTATGATTTCACTTAATTCTTTCCATAGGATGGTGTTTTCTTTTTGAAATAATCTAAAGAAATACCATCAAATCCTATTTTCAGGGTGCAAAGGAATTGCATGGAGACAAGGTGTGAACCTCTCTCCTCTATGTGAGCAAGATTCTCCCATCCTAGTGCATGCCAAATGGAAAAGAAGTCGGAATCCATACCTATTTTGGAGATTGAATCCGGACCATAGGCTTTTGTATGAGAAAACTCACAATCTTGGTGGAGCTTGCATGCTTGGTCTTCAACTTCACTTTGCATGTCGAGGTCGTTGTCGTGGAGAAGTTGTCGCGGGTTGCTCCTCTCATCCATTGGAGTGTCCTAACATACAGTCCTCCGTGAATTTGGTGTAGAAACGGAAGAGGTACGTGCACTTGAGTCTCCTTCCTCTTCCCGAACAACCTCTTCATTCCTTTCATGGACAGAACAAGCAAGAACACAACAAAAGCAAAAACTCGAAAGAGATGATGTTAGTGAAAGCAAAACCCCCGATGAATTTTTCCCTTGAAGAACTTGAGAGCAAATTGCAAATGCAAACAAAAGCAAATCATTTTGGGTTCGAGTTGAGCAAGAGTGCTTCAATGAAGAGCCATAAAAACAACGTGAGCAAAGAGTGACTTTGGGGAGGTGTGAAATAAGGTGAAGTGTGAAGAGGAGTGCTCCTCACGACCACCATCTATAGTGTACACCCTTCAACGGTCACGAGAGGATCAAATGTAGTCGTTGGAGGAGAGAGAGCCAAAATGGCCCTTTAACCTAGTCGGCCGAACAGGGGGCTCAGTCGCACTGAAATGTGGGCCCCCTATTCCCTCTTTTGGCAGGTGGCTTCCCAACGGCTATAAAATTAGCTGGTCAGTGAAATGCCTCATATGCAACTCAGAAAAAATTGTTTTTCAAATGAAAAACCTTTTTCAAAACTCAACAATTTTCTTTTTGTGAAAAATAAAAAAATAATAGTTGAGAATATAAGATTCTCAACTTGCTAAGAAAACTCAAATATGCAGTGGGGAAAATAAAACTAAGTGGCGAAAAGCAAATGAAGAGAAAATAAAAATCAAAGAAAAGATAACTACCAATTTAACCTATTGGCTAGGTCTCACCACCGTCCGATGAGATAGACATTCCTCCTTCTTCATTTCTTGATATCCGGGCCACGAGGGATGGGTTCGGATGGCTTGTCTTGCGTCTTTTGCCATTCCTTCTTTGGCGTCTTGGTGGACTCGGGCCTTTGGGGCGGCCCGGACTTCTCCCTCTTCTTAGGGTGTTGGCGTGGATGACAAGACAGGTTCTCCGCATAGATTAATTCCCTCATGAATGCATTGAGTGGATCCACCTTTGGAGGTGTGGCTTTGACCTCTTGAATGTGTTTACATTGGGCCCATACTTGATACGAATCATGGAGCATTGCTCTAACCTTGGGCAAAAGTTAAACTTCTCCTTGTTGCCATTGATATGGAAGTGGATTTCTCCAACACCAACAACTATGCGAGCCTTCGCGGTGCTAAGTAATGGGTGCCCGAGAATGAGCGGTGTATCCTTCTTGATCTCCATGTCGAGCACCACGAAATCCCCAGGTATGAAGCAATCCTGAATTTTCACCATAACGTCTTCAGCAATACCTGTCGAATAACAGACTCAAGAGTCAGCCAGTTGGAGCTGCATTGGTGGTTGAGTAAGCTCCATGAAGTTCAGCTGGTCGAAGACCACCTTGGGCATTACACTCACACTTGCTCGAAGGTCACAAAGTGCCTAGTCAATGTACTGATCCCCAATCGAGCAAGATATGATGGGGTATCCAGGATCATTCAGCGAGTTGCCTTCCCATAGGGAAATCATGTTGACATTTTCCACGGGAGGTTCGAGCAGTCCTGGCTTCTTGCCATTCTCCACTGGTGGAAAAGCAGCTGTTAGTTGAGCCAACTAAGTTTCCAGCATATTGTTGAAGCTCAGTTGATTCTTGAAGGTCGATAGTGCTTCAATCTTAGCATTGATATACTCTAGGGTCTTGCCATTAGTACCCTCCTTGAAAGAATGGGCGTGGTTGGCCACACCCTTGACCTTCTGGATGATAGCCACCGTTGTTCCCATTGTTGGCTACGTATAAGGCATCCTCACGAGCTTCTGGCCAGTCATTGCCCAAATGCCCCGTGTTGCCACAGATTTCACATGCGATGTGAGAGTCTAGGGCATATTCATTGCCACATACATCCCATTGGCTTGTCCATCTATCGTCTTCATGAGGAGGTCCAATTTAGCACCGATCATGTCCACCTCCTTTACGGTGTCCATGCCTTGCCGACGAATATGGAGACGCTCGTCGCTCCAACCCATATTTGACACCATATTCTCAATTAAGTCTTTGGCTTTGGGCACTATCAATAAGAAGAAGGCACCTCCAGCTGCAACATCGACATGGTCACGGGAGGAAGGGATCAACCCGTTGTAGAAGTTTTGGATCTGCCAGTCATTCATCCCATGGTGGGGACAGGCCAAGATGTACTCCTGAAGCCTTTCCCAACCCTCGGGAATAGACTCCTTGGCATCTTGCTGGAAGCTGGAAATCCTTCCACGTAGGGCATTTGTCTTGCCCAACGGAAAGAACTTGGCGAGGAATGTCATGGAACATTTCTCCCAAGTGTCTACACCACTTGCTCCTCCCGGCTTTCTAAAGATGATGATGACTGATTCGCACACTTTTGGTGGCGGATACCGACCCTTCTCCACTTATATGTTGACCCCCTACCCTAACTTCACACACACATCACTTGAGTATTCATTCTATTGTATTCACATTCTCCATAGGTTTATAGGAGTTTAGGTTGTAGAGAGGAGAGTCTCTTGTCCATAGTCCAAGTTAGGAAGGAGTAGAAGGAGTCTCTATCTTCCCTATTCCAAATTGGGAAAGGTATGGCTCTCATATTCCTATTTGTACTTGTGACTTTGTTCTTAATAAAGATGATATCTTTAGTCTTGTTTTATGCATACACTTGGATGAAGCATTTCTTGTTTGATTGCGGATTCCATGTTTGTGGTAGGAGTAGTATTTATGATTGTACTATATCATTCTCATTATATCAACATAAACACTATAAACCCCCACTATAGTCTAATTTGTTATGACATGACCATGTTAATATGATTAACTTATGCTATGTTCCACATTGGTTCAATGATGTTTTGGTTAGTTATTGCCTTAGGATGGCTTGTGCCTAGGCTCCTAAGGTATTTACTTAATATGCTAGCATGGTGCTAGGATAGTTAAGTAGCACTGATGTCTCGTAGACCCACAAATTGAAGAGGTAGGCAGTAGGTGGTGATAGCCCTATCTGTCCTTGTAATACTCCAAGTTCGGCTATGGCACATGCTTTTTGCAGGAGTCATCCTAGTATTGCTAAGGGTAAACCCGTGTCCGATGTGTTGAAAAACTTAGCATAAGAATTCATCATTTACATTTTCATTAGTATCTAATCTAGGCTGTGTATATGTATACTAGAAGCATTGTATGAGCAACTCCCTAACTCTTAGCCTAATCCCTCTTTGACCTATTTATCCCCCTTAGAATAAGATGCTCTTGGGTGTGTCACACTACCTCTACATATCTATTACCCATCCTCACTAGAACCCTACCTAGAGCAATCTACCTTCTTCATGTGATGATTGCTATGCTTCCACCTAGCCTTCCTTTGGGAGAATATAAATGACACCCTCGGAATACTATTTTAAGGGGAATGCTACTTTAATAGTTTCCGTGCTGCGGATTTTTATCTGTGACGTAAGAAACACCAACACCCTCACTGCAAGGAAGGAGAAGTAAGAGGAAGGAGAAGAAGCAGAAGGAGGATCAAGAAATATTGTCGTTGTTGCTGCAATCTTCTTTATCAACTCTTCGTCATGAATGTTCTTCTTCTACTTTTTGCCGCTGATCCGTCAATGGATCTAGACGTCAAGTTTCACGCGTTGCACTAAATCCTCGATCGTTGAACATTTTCATTCACGGTATTTTCCCTAGATCCAACTTTCCACGTCAACTTTGATTCCACTCTTGATTCAAACCATGCCCTAGTTGGGAAGTTCGCAAAACGTTGGACCATAGAGGACTTAGCGGACTACTACTGTCCAGAGCGGACAAGTCCGACCTCTGAATTTCTGAATTCCCGAAACTTTCCCAGTTTTTCCTAGAATGACTCGAAACTTGTTCAAACATGTAAAACTCAATTATAACTGGTTAGTAAACAACAGTAGTAACCTAGTAACATGTACTACCTCATAATTGCATCATTCATGCATATCATGGCATATTGAGTACTATATGAGCATTTATTTATTGTAATGCTTGTTTTGCACGTTTGTCATACAGAATAGAAGGAAACGCTCTAGAGGATGCTTTTGAGGACCTTAGCGCCATAACATTGAAGCTCTCAATCGAAATAAGCCGTCGGAGCAAGGCAAGTGTCCTTGAACATTTTGATCCTACTTTGAATGTTTTATTTCAAAAATTGCATGGTTGTGTGAAATTGATGGGTAATAAATGAATAGATGTTTACTAGACTTGTATGCCCATCCTTGTCTCTCGAGATGTAATGTAGAGAGTCGGGAAGGGTATTTTACACTCTTTCTCTGCTTTACTTAATTGGGACTGGGTATAACCAAATGGCTTGATTATGAATTAATGAACATATGAACTACGTAAATTTATGATAATGACCCCCTAGTAATATGGAATTATTGATCTAAGCAAGCTAGTTATGTGGAATGGGTTAGATGATTTGGTGGTTTTGTTTGCTTTAGATCTTAGGACTGGTTCGTGGAGCAACCACCTAGGATAATAGTGCCACCACGGGGCCAAGTATCAGTGCAGCTTAGCCAATTAATTAGTGTATTGCCAGTATCATTCGGATCATACGAAATGCTCAGGGAATGGGAGTCTATTAGATTTTCAGTAATGGCAAGGTTGCTCTAGGATCCGAATTGCACAAGAGGGTGCCCATGGATGGATGTGCTTAGTTGGAGACATCTCCTCTGGTGAAACCTTAGTGGGTTCGTAACATGCTAGTAATCACTTTGTAAAGGCTATTTTTTGATCTCTTGGCCACACACAAACGGAAGTCTGAAACGGCATAATCGAGGTTCTTAGTCATCGAAAGGTGATGAAATCACGAACTTGTGGGTAAAGTGGTGCCACCTCTATATAGTGTAACACTATCATGATAGTCGTGCTCTCCGTTACGAGCAACCTGACCCTCACATGATTAGAGTTATGGACCTGAGTATTGAGTAATGGTTGGAATTGGTTATGGAATTGGGATTGAGATATGGGTTTGGTTATGGTGAGTTGGATATAGATGGTTATGGATATTATGGATGATTATGGTTAATTATGTCAAATTGATGGTATTGGGTATGGTATTGTTGGTTATTTGGGTTATGATGAGAATTGACCTCACATAGTAAACATAAGTCGGATTTTCTTGTTTTATGAATGAAATGTACTTTTCCGCAATAAACCATTATTGTCAACCTTGTTTAAGCTACATGTCATACTTTCCCACACTTGCTGAGTACGACATGTGCTCACCCTTGCTATTACCACAATAATTCAGTAACAGGTGATAATTTGGAGTATCCGAGGATTATGAGGACTGCTAGGCGTGCGTGTTACCATAAAACTGCATGTGGATATCTAGTGCTTAGTTTTCCACAGCAGTATTATTAGAGATTTTATCCCAGACTATTTGAAGATTGTAATAAGGTACAATTTACTATTCGGAACACGGTTATTTTATGAATATCGTTTGTGATGCACTCGTGTATGTGTGATGAACCTCCTGGGCACACATATGTGTCACACTTGATTCATTCTCGGAACTAGGTGCCACAACGATGGTGAAGGAGGTCCGAGATAGCCTCAAATCAAGGCTCATTAGCGCGGATACATTCAAGGAAGCTCACTTGCCCAAACTAAAGGGCGAATTTGATCTATTGAGCATCGACTACGGTGAATCGCTGAATGACTACACCGACAAAGTTAGCTCCATGGCGGCGAGGTACGCTAGCTTGGTTTTGATGCTTGATGATGCAACCATGATGAAGAAGCTCCTCGACACTATCCCCGACTAGATATACCCTGTGGTTTCCGGAATCAAATTGCTCTGCAACTTCGAGAGGATGACATTGAAGGCATTTGTAGAATGGATTCACCATCATGCAAATGTCAAGGGTGAGCAGCGCGATGACTAGCTCCCGCTCAAGGAGGCCGAGTGGAAGGCTTTGCATTGTTCGTGGTCATTTCACCTGTGATTGTTGCAAGCCAAGAAAGAAGAGTAGCCTCAACTTGTGAAAATCCGTAGGATTTTGTATTCACCCTTGTGGTTTAGTTGAGAAGCAAGTTAGAGTTTATGGTGACTTGGATAGGGTTAGGGTTGAAAGATACCCCGTCCTTTGTGGACTCTTCAACGGGACATGGATTCCTATTTGGAAACAAACCTCGGGATAAATCATGTCTCTTGTCTCCTTTACTTTCAAGTTTGTCGCTAGAATCACTTGCTAGGGCTTGTATCGATCATTACATATTCATCTCATTCTTACTATCAATCTTGCGATCAAACCTAGTTGTAGTCTTCCTACTTGCTTGATTAGGCTGCTAGATAGTTTACTTATATTCCACTCAAGAAAATTTGAAGAAAAACTCATAAAAGTCCAACCTTTGTTCATTTCACGTACTCTGACCGGATTAGTTCGCCCTGTGATCGGACTAGTCATGCCTCTCATTTTTTTATTTTGGTTAATTATGTTCCTTTAGGTTTTATAGCCTATTCACCCGCCTCTAGCCAATTTTCACCGGCCCAACAGGCTGAGGTAAGGTAGGTAAGTTTTCTGCCCACTTTTAAGGCCCTATCTAGTGTGGGTTCGAAGGCTGATCCACAGGTCTCGAGGCCTCCCGGAACAAACCAAGGTGAGGGATGGATGTTGACGATCGTTAAGTACAAATTTTGACCATCAATATACTAAATTATGTGAAGGAGTACACGTTTCTTACACGCATTGCTTTTAGAAATAACATAGTTCCACTTGTAGTTGGAGAAATGGTGCATGCAGGTACTCTATAAAGATTTGAGGTTAATGCATGTCCACATGGAAAGGAAACAAGCTTCTGACCAATCAGAAGATGCCATGTGGCCTCCTACAGATCCAATGGCCCACTTCCAGGCGAGTACCTGCATGTTTTCATCAGAATTCATCTAGAAGGTCCACAAGGGCCCGCATATCAGTGACCTGGAGCAACTGGGAGCTGAGTGGGGCCACCCCCAGTTTGTCGAACCCTTGGTTCGGTCGAAGTGGTAAGCTCGCTAAACTCGTTCCACTCACACGTGTTGACCGCTAGTGTCTTTCTTGATGCAGTAGTAAGTGAAACCCCAGAAGATTAGCGCGCAAAAAATCCTTAGTGAGTGTATAAATAGGGAGGATGTGCCTCACTTCACTCACACCACTTGAGCATTCTCTCCATTGTATACACTAGTTCTCTTAGTCTTTAGTGGCGGTTAGCCTCATGTATCTTTCTTTCCTTTTGTGACTTCATGCATAATAATGTTATTATTAGTCTTTCTTTATTCATATATATTGAAGTTCTTACGTCATAGATAAAAATCTGCAAGCGCACGAAAATTGTTGTGTAGCACATCCCCTTAAAGACAATTCCCAAGGGTATCAAATCCAAGGAACGTATGTGCTAATATTACGAACTATTCCACCTAAGGACACAAAGTTGTTTGGTAGGCGAGGAAGAGAGTGTAATTCAAAGTATTGATTTTAATTCAAAGAAATTTGCGGCAGCTGCTTGATTCGGGCACGGGTTTACCCCTAGCAACACTAGGACAACTCAAGCCAAGAGCCTATGGCATAGCCGAACATGGAGGATTACTAAGGAAGAATAGGGCTGTCACCACCTACTACCTACCTCTTCAATCCGTGAGTCTACGAGATATTCACTGGTGATTTCTAATCTAAGCACCACGCTTACGTTGTAAATCACAACTCTAGTTGTTTCGAACACAAAGCTACAACTAGAGCCTCTAATAAATTAAAGCAATGAACCCACAAGTAACTATTTGTGCAAACTACTATGAATTGAGAATCAAACATGAATTAAATTCAAAAAGGGCTTACTTGTTTTAAATAACACCTTTGTAGGGATACAAGTATAGAAGAGAAACTTGACAAGCCCAGGCATCATTCTCCTAAACTCTCACCACACTCTCCTTCTACTTGGCAGCCTCTAGGACTACCATTAACCTTAATAGTGGTATTCTATTCTCAACTTTTGGTGTGTGGTGCTATTTATAGGTGGGGAAGGGCCGGTTCTCTCTACCAAATGCGCACGAATCAATCACCACTGAATGCTTCAAGCCTGGAGAAACCAACACGTGGCATTTGATCGGGTTTGGTGCCACTCCCTAGTCGGCCAACTAGGGAGGTCGGCCGACCTCGTCATAGCTCCATTGGAGCTGTGCTTTCTCCAGGTCTCTGCCAGGTGGGTCCCATCCCTTGATATGGGTGCTATACCGTTGGATGGCCTCGAGTACTTCTGTTTGTGGGCCATTTGATCCATGTCATGACACGTGGTGTCGCCTGATTTGTCAAAATCAAATTTCATTGGTTACTCCTTGCATGTCTTGGTATTTTGGGTCTAAATTCACATGCATACAAATAAACGCCAACACTTGTGGAACTGGTTAGTTTTTAACCCTACCACTATGTTGTGTTTGTCCTTTGTGCACATTATGAGGTGAATTGACGGTCTAAATATGGTACTTAACGATTGTCAACAAACTCCCCCACACCCAGTCCTTTGCTCATCTGAGAGTGCAGGCAATAAAAAGAACTAAGGTGTTGTCACAAATTTGCTATAAGTTAGAAAATGAGAATACTAGATATTTCAACTCATACCTCAATTCATCAATTCCCTTTTTGGACTGTGGCTACCACATCAATCTTTGGTGCTTGAAGAGTGGAATGGTTGGAATGTAGTTCTCTTGGATCTTCCCCGCCGAAATGATCTGACAGTTTGCTATATTCGGAAAGTCAAAGAAACAATTGCCCTTATCTCTCATTTGGAATCTCTCAAATCTCTCAAAGTGTTTTGATCCTCACCTTGGCCTGTTGTGCCAATTTTGTCCCTATACTAAATTTGCCTATATCTGGAGCTTGGTAGGGATATATGTGGCACACATTGCAATTCATATATTACTAAGTTAAAAACTTGATCCTATGAGATACTTATGCAACAAACAATTTGACAAAGAAAATCCTTGTGCACAGGAATTGAATGGATGGATGTGGACTCCATGGTTTTCTCTCTTTAAGGATGAAACATGGACACTTTCTTGTCTTCTTTTTTTTTGGCATACTTCCTCTTTTGAAAAGTATATGCTTCTCCTTATTTTTGTAGCTATGTCTTCTACTCCGTTTTATTTTTCTAGGGAGATTTTGATGACCAAAATGTATGGAGTTTCTTTATTGGATGAATGAATAGTGGAAGCAAATTCTCAATTTCAGAAATTTTGCATGAATAGGGTAAACAAGAATTCCTAAGTCAAAAGTTCATGCATGTCACTCAATGGGGTCACGAGTTTGGCAAAGTTTATTTAAAAGCAAAGTGGCATATGCATGTGGTTTTCAAGAATTTGTATCATATGGCTGTGGTGGGTATTTAAATTTCCAATGAGAGAATCGGGCAACGTCCAAGACTCCAAATTGTGCAAACATCAAAATCCATTTCAAGCAAGGAGATATCTCCTCGAATAACTCATTTACCGTATCACACTAGTCAAATACTTGGATAACGTGTTGTTCCTATTTTATTTGTGGGAATCACAAACAAGGCAATAAATCAAAATATAAAGTATTCAAATTTTCAGTTTAATTTTGACTACCGAGTTTAAATTTAAATTGTTGAGTTGAATTGCTTTCAAATATTCAATATTAAATACTAAATCAACTACGACAGTAACGTAACATGCATATTCAGGGGTAGGATATCCAAACCCAATTTGTGGAGCGAAACAAAGCCGCGTGGGGCCGACACAAGGTCGGTCGACCCCCTTCTGGCCTCTCTGTTGCTCTGTTTCGACGTGTCGAGTCTTATATTCAGTTGTGACGTGTTTCAAGATGCAACACTATTTTTGAACGTCAGGATTTCGTGAATTTTGGGTGCCTCCCCCACACTTATTCCCTAAATTCTTTATTCAACAAAGATAAACTAAAGACGGAACTTTACCGGGTTAGATGAACCAGTAAGTTCACTTTTCTGAACTCAAAATATTGGGGATGCTTACATTATTCAATATGAATTTATTGAATAAAAATTAGGAATAAACCTAAACTAAACCAGCAAGCATCCTATGCGGTCGGGACATCTAATCTATGGAGCATTGTAGATGTCAGGCTTCCCGACGGTATTTCATAGATGCTGCAGCTTGGCGCCCATGACATGGCGAACACCATCAATCTCCTCTTTGAGGGATATGAGCTCATCCTTCAGTTCCACCCTCTCTATGCGCCCTTCAGCCACTAAGTCTGATAGCTTCTTGTTCTCCAACCGGAGAGAAGCTAACTTCTTAGAAAGCTGTGCCACTTTAGGGGCACGAGTAGATTTCCCGTCACTGTCGTCAAATTGGCCATGTGGCCCTCTGATGGCAGGTGGCGAGAGGTGACGCCTAATCTTGGAGGGTGATGATCCCGTCGATTCCTCCATTACCAAATTATCCACTTGCTTGAAAAATCCTTTTGCATAGCCTCCTCCAGGCTTGCACACCCCATGGATAATGAAGCGATCTCCCACAAGCTCAGACGAGGTACGTGTAGGTGACTTGTAGTGGCGGCTCACTACATCACTGTCCTTGGTGTTCAGAGTGTACATGAACTCCTCGCCAGGCTGCAACTTTGGGAGAGACTCAACTTTTTCAGGAAAAAGATGGGTCTTGACAGACTTAAGGCCTGCCGTAGTCGGATGATGTGCAGGTGTTGTCGACATCATGAGCGTCCTCCATGGGGAGAGCAACCTTGCAGCACCACGAGGCATTGTGCTATGCCCACGTGGAGTCGTCGTTGGTGGCGGGATCATGGCAAGAGGTACGACATCTAATGCCATGACAGACTCGAAAGCGAGGGTGGACTTATCATTGGCTGGCGCGATGTCTCCGCTTAGGTTGAAAGTTGAGCTAGAGGAGGTATGAGGCACAATTTTCTTGTCGGCCATGATTTGGATAGGAGGAACAAGAGATGGATTTTTCTTGGATGGTGCAAGGTTCTCTCTGTTCCCGTAAATTAATAAGCAGGGAAAGTACGTTAGCACTGAGAGTCTTGTTGGGATACGACAGGAGAGTCCGCACAAGAAAACAGAACGCCAACGGTGCAAGGGAGGGGTCGGCCAACCCTACGGTCCGGCCAAACCCTACCTGGCTCCGTTCGAGCTAGGTTTTTGTTGGTTGGCTTAATGGGCCCCATGGATGATTAACTGGATGGGACCATTAATTGGACGCGGAGAATTTAGACAGAATTAAAAGAAACAGCGTGAAAATCAATAAGATTTATCACGTCAATTTCTTTTTTCGTCTTCTCCTCCTGGGATTCAAGAAATAATTTGAGTCGGTGCCCATTCATTTTAAATATCTAATCATCATCACCTTGGAGTGTGATTGCTCCATGGGGTGAGGTTTCCACTACAGTGAAGGGTCCTTTCCATTTACTTCTGAGCTTCCCATGTCCAAAGAGTTTAACCCTAGAGTTGAAGAGTAGAACTTTATCTACAGGTTTGAACTCTTTAGACGTAATCCTCTTATCGTGCCATATTTTGGTTCTTTCCTTATAGATTTTGGCACTATGGTACACCTTATCTATCCACTCTTCCAACTCAGAAATTTGTCTCAGTCGGTGTTTTCCTGCTTTGTGAAGGTCCATGATCCACCGCTTGATGGCCCATTAGGCTCTATGTTCCAACTCTACAGGAAGATGACACATCTTCCCATAAACAAGTTGGAAAGGTGACATGTCGATGGGGGTTTTGTAGGTAGTACGGTATGCCCACAATGCGTCAGGTAGCTTATCCATCCATCCAATTCCCATTTCCATGACGGTCTTTTGCAGAATATTCTTAATTTTCTTATTAGATGTTTCTACTTGACCACTTGTTTATGGGTGGAAATTGAAGAGTTCTAACCTCCTCTAGCGGTTCATCTTGGATGGGAGATTCTGTGGATGTGTTCTTTGAACGTAGGATAGGAATAAAGAATTTTCTCCTTGCAAGTTTGACATTGACGTTTCCTTCCAAGGGAATTTCCATGAGAAATTTTTCAATGTGAATCCCAATCAAAATATCGAAATCTTGGATTTCAAATAAATGGAAGTCTAGGATTGCCTCAATATATTCGTGTCTTACAGACACCTGTTGCAAAACCCCGCATCCTTCATGGATGTTTCCAAAAGAATCATGGAAGGATTTACATGTTGGTGCCAACGGCACATCGCCCAGAATGGCGAGAGCACAAGAATCAGGAATGAGATTTGCTCCAACAGTGGGGTTGTATAGGAACTTCATTGGTGTCCTTCTAATAAAGCATAGAATAGTAGCCAAAGGTGAGGTCATCCGAAGGATTTTGGGTGATTGATCAACTTCTGCAGTCCATTTCCTGCTTATAATAGAGGTTAACTCCTTGACCATCTATTTGACGAACACACCATTACGTGGGTCAGGTGGAGTTAGGGGCAATGATGGTTTCCTATGGCAACAATACTGTGACACCGGGTTCTGAAAATGAACCAAGTGTGACGCATATGTGTGCCCAGGATGTTCAACATACATACACGAGTGCATCACAAACTATATACAAATAATTACCACAACACAAGTTAATCAAGAAGGTACTTTTCTTACGATATTCAAATAATCCTCAAATTACAGCTCTAATGATTATTAAGGATAATACAACTGCAGTAGAAATAATTTAATTAAGCAAACTAAGAAAATAGGGTAGTGCGGCTCCAAACAACACCAAAGACAAGTGGACGGCTGCACACAGCCTAGTACTCTGCATTATCCTCAGGATACTCCCAAACATCACTTGAAATTGTTGGTGGGGGAATTGCAAGGGTGAGTACATGTCGTACTCAGCATGCGTGCGAAAGTATGACATGTAGATTAAACAAGACATGATAATAAACAATTGCTAATTGCTGGAAAGTACATTTAAAACATGTAAAAAGCATCATACTATGTCTATGTGAACTAATCCCATCATATCCCACATAATTAACATAATACAAAACCATTATAAATCATCCATCCATATACCAGATTATTACCTTTATCATCATCCATGTCCATTTATCATAATTCAATCCATAACCATAACCATAACCAACCATCCCAAATCCCAAGTTCTCTCTAATCTTGGAAGTTGTCCAGGTGCTGATAACCGAGAGCACGGCTATCATGATAGTTTTTAACACTCTACAGAGGTTGTAACACTTTACCCACAAGTTCGTGTTTTCATCACATGTCAGCGACTAAAGAAACCTCCCTTATGCCAATTAGACTTCCTTAGGTGTATGGCTAAGAGATCACAAAATAGCCTTTACAAAGGGACTACTAGCATATTCAGACCCACTAAGGTTTCACCGGTGGTCATGCCTCCAACTGAGCACATACAACCATGGGCCCCTTCTTATGCCTTTCGGATCCCAGGGCAGTCCTGCCTCTATTGCAAACCCAACTGACTCCCATTCCCCGCTCCACCAAATGATCCGAATAATGTTGGCAATACACCTAATTAATTGGTTAATCCGCACCCATACTTGGCCTTGTGGTGGTACTGTAATCCTAGCCTATTCTCGCATGAACCGGTCCTTAGATCCAAGGCAAGCGAACCACTATAGCATCCAACCCAAACCATAAACCATGCTTGCATAGATCTCCCAAGTCCCATGTTACCACTTAACCATATTCATCAATTGACATCATCCATGAGTTCATTAATTCATAATTAAGCCATTTGGTTGTTTTTCCATCTTCATTAATTAGAGCAAAGCAAAAAAAGATAAAAATACCCTTCCCAACTCTCTACAGTACATTCCAAGCGACAAGGATGGTCAAAAAAGTCTACTAAACACCTATTTTGGGTTTCCCATGAAGTTGACACAAGCATGCAGATTTTCAAACAAGTATTTTAAAACATAGGATCAATATGGTCAAGGACACTTGCCTTACTCCGACGGATAATGTTGCTCAAGCGCTTCGAAGTCTTGGTTCTGGAAATCCACGTATACGGCCTCTTGAGCACTTCTCTCTACTCGCGATTATACACATACAAGAAAATACATACGAATCAACACAATGCACATATATTAATAAATATGCAATGACATTGAGATGCAAAGTGTCCTACCTCACCATAAGTACAGCAAGACCTTGTTGCATCGGAACTATTTGGACGAGCTTGGTTTTGAGCATTAGCAGGAAAATTAGCACGGGGCGTAGGAGGCATCAGGAGGCGAGGTGCTTGCATAGCGCGGCGTTGCTGTGTGGGCTGAGGCTGAGTTGGGCGTGGTGGAATAGCAGCGCGATATGCAGGAGCATAGGGGCTGTAGTATGGCGCATTTGGTGGTGCAGAGCTGGGGCAAACATTGCTTCCTTGTGGCTGTCCTTGATATGGCGCCCTCCTCTTGTTATCTTGCTCCATCTCACGAACCATGTTCTCAACCACAATAGCTTTGTCCACAAGATTCTTGAAATTTGCATAGTCACAATTGAGCAATTGGACTTGAATCTCATTGTTTAGTCCCCTCATGAACAAATATTGCTTGCGGCTGTCCCGATTAACATCCTACGGAGCATACCTTGAGAGCGGAGTGAATTTATTGAGGTACTCACTCACGCTTGACTTTCCCTGCCTTAAGTTCTCAGACTCCTGCCTCATCAAGATCATGACACCTTCAGTAACAAAGTGAGAGTAGAAATTCTCTTTGAATTCAGCCCAAGTGATCATCTCTTGATTTTCATGGGCATTACATAGCGAATCCCACCAATCCATAGCTGCTCCAACTAGGTGGGACGCAAAAAGAACCTTCTCCCTGTCATTGCATTGGACAATAGCGAGCTTCTTCTCCACGTATTTTAGTCAATCATCAGCTTCCATAGGATTAGTGGCTTGAGCAATAGGGGGTGGCCTAGTCCTCATAAACTCTCCCAATCTGTTATGAGGCGGTGGGGGTGGTGGCGGTGGAGGCATGTGGGGTTGATTCTGATTATTGGCCTGCAGCTGTCCTAAGGTCTGCATCACGGTCTGCATAAGTTGATTCTGCATAGCTATCAAATGTTGAAGGTTGACAGCCTCAGGTCCAGGTCCATTATTATTCAGGGGTTCCCCATTGTTCTCCTCATTCTCATTGGAATCCCTCTGGTTACCGGTCCACGACATCTGAAGGAATGAGCAAGAGATAGAAGAATTTAGAAAACGTCCCCAACTATATGCATCAAGGGATATGAACTAAGCAACTACCTATACTAGCCTATATGGATGTGGCAAGCACTAGAGCATCCCACAATCCTCTCCCAAGCACACAAGCATACAAGCAACATTACATAGCAATCAGCACACCAAACAAACCACAATGCCTTCTGAGTTCTTCTATATGCTCTAAAGTGTCTATTCTATCTAGGCTACGTCCTACGGTCAACGTGTGGCACTGATACCAATTTGTCACACTCAATTTCGAAGATGAACCAAGTGCGACGCATATGTGTGCCCAAGATGTTCAACACACATACACGAGTGCATCACAAACAATATACAAATAATTACCACAACACAAGTTAATTATGAAGGTACTTTTATTATGATATTCAAATAATCCTCACATTACAACTCTAATGATTATTAAGGATAATACTACTACAGCAGAAATAATCTAATTAAGAAAACTAAGCAAATAGGGTAGCGCGGCTCCAAGCAACACCACAGGCAAGTCGACGGCAGCACATAGCCTAGTACTCTGCATTATCCTCAAGATACTCCCAAACATCACCTGAAACTGTTGGTGGGGGAATTGTAAGGGTGAGTACGTGTCGTACTCAGCAAGCGTTGGAAAGTATGACATGTAGCTTGAACAAGGCATAATAATAAACAATGTCTAATTGCTGAAAAGTACATTTAAAACGTGTAAAACGCATCATACTCTGTCTATTTTAAGTAATCCCATCATATCCCACATAATTAACATAATACGAAACCATAATCAATTATCCATCCATATACCACATTATTACCATCATCATCATCCATGTCCATTTATCATAACTCAATCCATAACAATAACCATAACCAACAATCCTAAATCCCAACTTCACTCTAATCATGGAAGTTGTCCAGGTACTCATAACCGGGAGTGTGGCTATCATGATAGTTTTAACACTCTGCAGAGGTTGTACCACTTTACCAACAAGTTCGTGATTTCATCACTCGTCGGCGACTAAAGAAACCTTCCTTATGCTAATTACACTACTTAGGTGTATGGACAAGAGATCACAAAATAGCCTTTACAATGGGACTACCAGTATATTCATACCCACTAAGGTTTCACCGGTGGTGATGCCTCCAAATAAGCACATCCAACCAAGGGTTCCCTCTTGTGCCGTTCGGATCCCAACACAGTCTCGCCTCTATTGCAGACCGAACCGACTCTCATTCCCCGCTCCACCAAATGATCCGAATAATGCTGGCAATTCACCTAACTAATAGGCTAAGCCGAACCCATACTTGGCTTTGTGGTAGCACTGTAATCCTGGCCTATTCTCGTATGAACCCGTCCATAGATCCAAGGCAAGCGAATGACATAACATTCAACCCAAACCACAAACCATGCTTGCTTAGATCTCCGAATTCCCATGTTACCAATTAACCATATTCAATAATTGACATCATCCATGAGTTCATTAATTCATTATTAAGCCATTTTTCCATCCTTATTAATTAGAGCAAATAAAAAAGGTAAGAATACCCTTCTCGACTCTCTACAGTACATACCAAGCGACAAGGATGGTCAAACAAGTCTAGTAAACACCTATTTTTGGTTTCCTATCGAGTTGACACAAGCATGCAGTTTTTCAAACAAAACATTTTAAAACATGGTATCAATATGGTCAAGGACACTTGCCTTTCTGCGATGGGTAAGGTTGCTCAAGTGCTTCGATGTCTTGGTTCTGGAAATCCCCGTATACGGCCTCTTGAGCATGCCCCTCTACTCGCGATCATACAAATACAAGAAAACACATACGAATCAACACAATGCACACATATTAATCAATATGGGATGACATGAATGCATACAAAGTTCAGTAATTAATTATTTACGGTTGTTTATTAATTAGATGCAACTAGTTCATATGCGTTCATGCGAGATTACGGGGGATTTAGCGATAATTAGGGTTGCTGAAATAAAATAGATGTAGATGCCACTATGATTTAAGTTTGGGTATTAGATCTATTACGTCGCTAAAATTTTTCTCGGAAAACATATCCTACTGTAGATGCAGCGGCTTCAAAGGTCGCAGGACGGAGGTGTAGAGTAGACGAAGTAGACGGCGCGGTGATCCTCTGGCGACACAACAACGGTGGCACGACGATCTCTGGTGGACGGCGGCTTCTTCCTTCTCTTCGTCTTCTTCTTTTTTGCCCTGTTGCGGCTTCTTTTTTCCTACCTGGCGGCTAGGGCTTCTTTTTTCTTGCAGCGCTGGCTGAACTCTCATGTAGCCAAAAATTTTCTGGCTGGGGACCGAGGCTTGGCGCCTTTTATAAGCAGCGGGGGCACTCGGTACCGAGCCTCAGGGCAGAGTCCTGATCGGCCTATGATAGGAAAAATGATGAGGCCCAATCTTACGAAAGGTAATGGATAAGTCGATTGATGTGGAGATCTCGACGTTGATGATCTGAGGCTCTCGAGTAGAACACGAAAAACCCCTGCAATCACTACACCACCGCTCCATTGGTTATAATCGTGCTACACACGATTGACCTTGCCAAGAAGGCTAATCCCTGCAAGTGCAACTGAGAACAAAAGCAAGAACAAGGTAGACACGATCTGAAATCGTGAAGTTGGGGTTTCACAAACCGAAGAACGGCGATATTATTGATCTAAGCAAAACCCAATTGTTCATGGCGGCTGCTATGGAGTATATATAGGTGGTAGGACGTCCAAGGGGGTGTTGGAGTCGTGACCTAACACTAAGATACAAAAATAATGGACTTAGACTTGATACATGGCCCAATGCGGTGGTGCAGCATCCTGACAAATTCTGTACTTGATTTTGTTTCGACGATTCCCGTCGACCCCTAATGAATTTTGACATGGGACCGTACCCATTGTAAAGCTTATCCTCTCCCCTTTCCGTTCATAAGTAGAACGTCCAAAACGGAGTTCGTATGCATCCTGGGCGTCCGTTTTAGTGCGTACTGCTCCTGGACTCCGAGTTGGATACGGTTTTGAGTTTGGTTCGGCTTCCATCTTCTTTGAACAAATTCCTGGTCTTCCACGTCCCTAATACTTCCTCCAAGTACTCCTTGAACCTCTCCATGGATCCTAATCACAATTAAATCATTAAGTAGCAATCTATGCTCAAGAACATATAAGGAAATATATAAGAACGAGCTCACCTCTGAAATTAATTGTTGTGTATGAACTCTATTGATTGTATCTTGTATGTTCAATGGAGTGTTGTTTGTATCCATAGAAATGATGTCCTCATCATCCTCCCCTTCTTGAATTGGAGTCGTCCTCGACTCAAGTTCATCTCCTCTCATGTGTTGGTCCAAATGTGCAACGCCATCAAATCTTCTTGTATGCATGAATGGAGGAGGCCAAGGTGGTGGACAACCTAGTGCGCCATCTTGATCTTGTCCATCAAATAAGAGTGCACATTCACTTGAGCCAGGATCCCAAACAAATAAACATTGTGTCATGTTTGTAGGTGCAATGATAATGTGCATGATCTCATCATTCTTCCCTTCTTTATGACAAGCCGTCCTCAGCTTGCTTGTATGTCCAGCAAAGAGGCTTTTGGGGATAGAGTGAGCACTGTCCATATTGCACAACCGCACTGAATAATGCTTTTGTTGTCCCTGCTGTAAGGAAAAAATACTAGAAAAACTTGACAAGATATTATTAGCGTTAGTACATTCATTTACTTGACCATGTTGTTGCAGCACAAAAGGAACTTCCTCATTTGAACATATGTAAACTTTATGCACCATAAACATATCACTATGTTCATATTTGCCTATAGCATGAAAAATATTTTTACTTAACCAAGGCAATTCAGATTGAGAAAATATTATCTTCTCTACGATATCTAGATTACAAAGAGTGTCAAATTCAATATAGCCCAAAGTATTTAGAGAAGATAACAATTTCAGCTCGTCCCTTTCACATGTAGTTGGGATCAAATGCTTAATTTCAACACATGTGAGTGATAAAGTATCAAATTCATTTGGTTGTTCTAGCATAGGTACAATAATTATCAGCACACAACTCATTTCTGTTGTAAGAGTCAGTAGGAAAATCAACTAATGGTAAAGGTGTATTATGAAAAGGTTCATCTTGTTGCTGCTCATCGATAGAATGATTGGTAGCAAAATTCAGCACATCTGAAAATGTCATACCTTGGTTAACTGTATAGCATTGTCCATTAACACTACTCTCATTTTCAGCAAGAAATTCAAATGCATTATGAGTTGATTCATCAAAAAATTCAGAAGAGTTGTTCAACACCTCACTCTCATTTGCATCTACATTTATTTGTTCATGTTCCTGCAAAAGGTTAGGCAAAGGAGGAGGTACAACAAGAAAATTCTTCTCAAGTTCATGTATTTCATCTTTACAATTAGATACATTAGCAAAAGTTTCTCGCATAAGAATTTTCATATCTTTCCATGTTCGAGGTCTTTCTAAATCACATAAGTTGTTCCACCAAGTCAATGCACAACCTACTAATGCACTTGCAACATTTCTAATCTTTCTTTTCTCACACATATGACATTGTCTAAAAATTTTATCCAACTCTATTTCCCAAGCAATATATTCATCATAACCAAAACCATCATAAGAAGGAAGAGATGGAAGAATGTAATTACTTCCTTTGGAAGGTGTTGTAAAGGTGGTCTGAGTGTCATGTGAAACATTGATTGATGTTTGATTTTGAGTGAGCAGCTCTATCGTCGTCTTCATCATGTCAATCATCTCAGCATATAAAGCATGATTCTTGCTTTTACCTGACGTTGTTCTAGCAAACAAAAGACAACAAAAAAATTTTATCCCTATAAACTACAAAGGATAATGGAAAAGTGGAAGTGGATCACACACTCTCAAGCATCTTACCACGCTCTTACAAGTGTTCTTACCGACACTGCAGGTGGCAAACGGTGGCTGCTATGAAGAACCCAATAAAGCGTGGGATGATTGCAAAGGTGTATCGATTCTGCTCAAGAGTAAAGTGTAGCTTGGATGGCACTTTATATGTAGCAAGGATTAGCAACAATGCAATCAGATAATAAAATTGAATAAGTGTCCAAAGTACTTGTCAAAGTTGCTGGCCTAAATGTGTTCCTAGTAGTTCAAGCTAGCAAGACATGAGACAAAACTAGATGACACAAAGAATGCAAGCACTTCTGTTTTTTGTTGTTTTTTTTCTCCTTTTTTGTGTGGCTTTTGTATCTTGTTTTGCATTTGCCTTTTTCTTTTTTCTTCCTTTTTTTTCAGAATGTGCTGCAAAAGAAGAACACAATGCAAACACTCAAAGACATCTCGTAGGTCTGTTACAGATTTTCTGCTCAATGTTTTAAGGACAATTCAACAACTCTATAGGCCCCAAATCTAAAAACTTTGAACTGAAATATTATAGATCTATCTCTCCTCTTTAATTTCAGTTTATGGAAGATCTATTTAGAACAATGGGAGATATTGCCCCCGAAATACAGACTGTTCAGAATTTCAAGATCAATAACAGATTAAGGTATAATGAAATTTTGACCTTGATAACTCTATTTTCCTGGAAACTGATGAATACAAAAGGTATAGAGAACTTCCTAAGCTTTCCAGAAAGTACAAGAACACCAAAATTTGGGTTGGTATGAGTGAGATATGATGAAAATACCGAACTGGACAGAGATGAATCTAATCTGGACGTGATGACGTGATTCAAAAGGATGAATCAATACAATGCAAAACTCAAACTAAGACCAAAAACACTTTATAAACCAGCAGTATGACTCAACAGCAGACAAAAACTTAACAAAACCAAACTGAAAACGAAAGTTGCAAATTCTCAATGGTGGTTTGGACAAAGTAATGAACAGATCTACTAAACTACAAGTTTTTTGTGGCTTTTTTGTGGACCCTAGGTATGAAAAACAAAACTAATGTAATGGACAGATGAATTACCTAACTGGCAACCTGGAAATATGATACCAATTGATAGAAAAAATGATGAGGCCCGATCTTCTGAAAGGTAATGGATAAGTCAATTGATATGTAGATCTCGACGTTGATGATTCGAGGCTCTCGAGTAGAACACGAAAAACCCCTGCAATCACTACACCACCGCTCCTTGGTTATCAACCGTGCTGCACACGATTGACCTTGCCAAGAAGGCTAATCCCTGCAAGTGCAACCGAGAACACAAGCAAGAACAAGGTAGACACGATCTGAAATCGCAAAGTTAGGGTTTCACAAACAGAAGAACGGCGATATTATTGATCTAAGCAAAACCCAATTGTTCATGGCGGCTTCTATGAAGTATATATAGGTGGGAGGACGTCCAAGGGGGTGTTGGGGTCAGGACCTAACCCTTAGATACAAAAATAATGGACTTAGACTTGATACATGGCCCAATACGGTGCCGTAGCACCCTGACAGATTATGTACTTGATTTTGTTTCGACGATTACGGTCGACTCCGAAAGAATTTTGACATGGGACCATCCCCATTGGGGAGCTTATCCTCTCCCCTTTCCGTGCATATGTAGAACGTCCAAAACGGAGTTCGTATACATCCTGGGCATTCTTTTTAGTGTGTACTGCTCCTGGACTCCGAGTTGGATACGATTTTGAGTTTGGTTCGGCTTCCATCTTCTTTGAACGAATTCTCTGGTCTTCCACATCCCTAATACTTCCTCGAAGTACTCCTTGAACCTCTCCAAGGATCCTAATCACAATTAAATCATTAAGTATCAATATATGCTCAAAAACATATAAGGAAATATATAAGAACGAGCTCACCTTTGAAATTAATTGTTGTGTATGAACTCTATTAATTGCATCTTGTATGTTCAATGGAGTGTTGTTCAATTGTAGAGAGAAGAATATTTTCTAAAACTGAATTACCTTTGTTGGCAAAAAATAGTTTTCATGCTAGTGGGAAATATGAACGTAGTGACATGTTTATGGTGCATAAAGTTATATGTGAGCTCTATTGAACATACAAGATGCAATCAATAGAGTTCATACACAACAATTAATGTCAGTGGTGAGCTCGTTCTTATATATTTCCTTATATGTTTTTGAGCATAGATTGCTACTTAATGATTTAATTGTGATTAGGATCCATGAAGAGGTTCAAGGAGTACTTGGAGGAAGTATTAGGGACGTGGAAGACCAGAGAATTCGTTCAAAGAAGATGGAAACCGAACCAAACTCAAAATCGTATCCAACTCGGAATCCAGGAGCAGTACGCACTAAAATGGACGCCCAAGATGCATACGAACTCCATTTTGGACGTTCTAGATATGCACGGAAAGAAGAGAGGATAAACTTTCCAATGGTGCCGGTCCCACGTCAAAATTCCTTCGGAGCCGAGGAGAATCGTGGAGACAAAATCAAGTACTCAATCTATCACGGTGCTACACCACGATATTGGGCCATTGGGCCATGTATCAAGTCTAAGTCCATTATTTTTGTATCTTAGGATTAGGTAAAGATCCCAACACCCCCTTGGACGTCCTCCCACCTATATATACTCTATAGTAGCCGCTATGAACAATTGGGTTTTGCTTAGATTAATAATATCACCGTTCTTCGGTTTCTGAAACTCCAACTTCGCGATTTCAAATCGTGTCTTCTACGTTATTGCTTGTGTTATCGGTTGCCCTTGCAGGTATTAGCCTTCTTGGCGAGGTAAATCAGGTGAAGCACGGTTGATAACCAACAGAGCGGTGGTGTAGTGATTGCAGGGGCTATTCGTGTTCTACTCGAGAGCCTCGGATCATTAACGTCGAGATCTCCACATCAATCGACTTATCCATTACCTTTCGGAAGATCGGACCAATCCTTCTATCAGCCTAGGCCCAAGACACGGGCGCTAAGCTGAGTCCCCGGCGGGTACGCCTGGGCGCGCGCGGGAGCAACCTGCTCAGCCTCGATGCCTTGCCCGGAACCTTCCGGGGGTGAAAGGGAGCTTCACCTCAAAAACTTCCAGAAGGTTCCAGAAATTCTTTTATATATTTATATATATTATATTGATTTGTTTTATATATTTTTTATTTTCATAATATTTCCATTTGTTTATATTTATTTTTCTATTATATATTTTATATTCTCATTCACTTTTCTTATTACCTACACATATTTATATATATGTTTTATCTTTTATTTTACTTCTCTTTTGTTCTACTAATGTTTTATGCATGAGAATGTATGCAATGCATGATGCTAAAAATGAGGGTGTTAGAAACTTTGAGGTATTTCCAAAATCTTTAAATATCTCTTCCTCGAAGAAGAAGAGAAACTCCAAATGTTGAGTTTCTTCCTCCTTTGTAGTTTCTGATTCAGGAGAGGATTCTTCCAACAAGGCTTGGGATAAGCAAGAGATAGGTTCTTCCTTGTCCATGGATTTATCCTCAGATCTTGACACTACGTCCTCTTGAGGAGGCTCATTAAGACCTATAATGAAGGAAGAATTTTCTAGAATTCGGTCTAGAGGATCCTTGCCTTCTTCTGGCGTCTTATGTAGGAAAGATTATCCAGCCGTAATGTCAAGATGTAGAGCAGATCCTCTGTTCAACACCGTATATAAGTGTTGCAAAAGCAACGGATCAAGGATGGACAAATCTGGGCCAAAATTTCTCAAAAGAAAAATCTATCTCAAGCTGCACCTAGGATTCCTTCTCCATCTGCTAGAAGCATAGTACTTCCTTCCGCAAGAAAACAATTCAGGCAATTGCAAAGAAAGCAAGACAAAATTTATCTCGTAATTCATTCCAATTTTGTTTTCTTCCCAATGTTGTGGTCATACCATTGTTTGGCTTTTTCCTTGAGAGAAAAAGGAAACAACTTCCATTTAAGAGTCTCCTATGTCATACCCTTGATTAGAAGGCATGAACACAGTTGTTCTAACTGTCGTAGATGGTGGTAATGGTTTTCACAATCCCTTCCTATGAAGGATTGCTCCCAAACCATAGCTAGAAAGCCAGGGCGAAGTTCATAGCTGTGAGGGCCGATTCCACACATTCCAGGAAACGCAAAGGGTGGTGTCGTGCGATGCGGCATCCAACAGCACACACGAAAAGAATACAAAAAAATACAAAGTTTTGTTTATAGAAACAGCGGATGTCTTTTACAATACTTAATGTACAGTGGAAGTAATACTCCTAGTTAAACTCTCAGCCTAGCTATGCAAAAGTGCAGCCGTCCAGCCCGGGGACGCTACACACTAGCAACACACAACAGATCACGGTGGCGTGCAGGGATCCCACTCGGCGGTATAACCCGACAAGAGCATCACCTCATCCTCGGGCCCTTCCTCAAACGTCTCACCTGCAAACAACATAATATAGCAACCGTGAGCACGAAGGCTCAGCAAGACTTAACCGTCTCACCTAAGCATGAAACTCTACATGCAGGGATACAAATAAATATAAGCAGTAATATTGCATAAATGACTCACCTATAAGTGGATCCTTACTTCCAAGTTATGAGCAACAAATTAAATGTTCAGATTGTAACTCTAGTGAGCAATATACTACAACAATAATAGTTGCAAAGCAATTATATTTCAGTACATCATATTGTTATGGCTTCTTCAGTTTTTGCTAGATCACAACGCAGTGAACAAGCGGTGCTCAAATAACAGCAAGGGACGGTGATTGCAATCAGTAGACACTCGTATAACACGTCACATACACCCATTTTGGAAGTGGAGCGAATCACACATAAATACTATGTTGCATGCAGCCCCCTTTCAAACGAAACCCAAATACCGAACTGGTCCTTCTGTAACGGGTAGGAGGTCCTTGTGCGGAGCGTGTTTGTGCCTGCCAGCAGATTTACACCTTGCTGCCATCAACCCACTCTAATAAAACGGTAGGGTAAGCCTCGACACCCAAGTTAACCAATTATATCGGTCTCCTAGTTTCCATATAGCCAGTACGCACCTGGTACAGTTTAGACTTGTTCTACAGGGCCGCACACGGATCGGTCTTCAAACGACACAAGCAGGGCTACGCACGTGAGACCGCGTCTCGCTACATCCTATCCGCTGCTCGGTCTCAAATTCATATTCATGAACCATTCTTTGATCAAATCTATCCTCGATGATAAAATCCTATCTTGTGAGTGGATTCCAACTACTCGACTTCTACTGGATTCCTCAAAACAATAGCATTGCATTTTCTACTCGTCAAGCTGTAGACCTACCCAATACTCCATGGGATTTGTGGGTCATGCAAGTGGAGTAACAAGCACCTTAGCCCTAATGCACAAAATTCACCCTAGACATAAGTGATACAACCAAAACGTTGCAAAAACACTTAATTGGAAACCGGGACTTGCCTGGCTGCAGGTCAGATTCAAAGTTAGCCTCTGGTGATATACTATATGATATGCAATATACAAAGTACATGAGTGATATTGAAACTATATAAAAGACTTTCTAAATACATATCAGGTATGTAAATGTTTTTAATTGGCTTTGATATTTTTACAGTGGATACTAGATACTATGAGAAAGATCTGGACCAAGAATTGGTGATGTTCAAGGAAGCTTGTTGTCTCTAAAGTTCCAACAAGTAAAAGCTTTCTCTGGAATTTGGTATTAAATCTGGAGCTTTGTCATGGCTAACAGTGGGTGATCATAGTAGAGGAGGTCTCACTGGTTTTAGTAAAATTTGTTTCATAATTTTCTGAGCTCCCTACAGGGAGAAATTAATTTTACAAATTTGTAAGCAATTCTGAAAATGTTTCTATACATTTCTCATTTTTCAAATGACATAGAGAATTGGAACACCAATTCACCCAGTAAATGAAGTCCAATAAACTTGACATTTTTACTGGAGATCAAGTGTATTTGAATGAGTATTCTGACCAAAATTGAGAATTTTCCAATTATTAAAACAGGAGTAATTAGTTTCCCAAACAGTTAGCTCAAAGGAATTATTATGAAAATTTAGGGGCTTTAATGTTCAACCAATTGCACCATTGCAAAATTGGACTCAATATGAGTCTACCAAAATTTATTGGGAATTATTTGAGCAAGTCTACTAGGAGTAATTGAATTTTGAAGTTTGAACAAAATCTGGATTTAATTTCCTATTGAAAATTTTTAATTAACCAGCGTGGCCCCACCCATTTAAAATGGGCCAACCAGAATGGGGCCACACCGAGCGCCATGGGGTTAACCCGCTCAGACACAAAATCTGGTGCCACAAAAGGATCCGAGCGCTCGACCCTTAGGCCGACAGGCAGGACCCACAGGTCATCTTCCTCCTCCCGCCCAGGGCGGCGCTCGGGCTGCCGCGGTGGCGCTGCGCCGGCAAGCCCACCGACCCGGCTTCCCCAGCCATCACCCCTCCCCAAACTTGCCGCCTGAGCATAAAATTGGATGCCGAGCACGTTGGTGGGGTCGACGCCCGCTGGCAACGGACGGAAGTGCGAGCGCAACGGCGGCGGCAGAGGCTAGGGTTCCGGTGAACTCACTTTTCATCGGAGATGGACAAAACTACCTATTATTTTGTCCAGGAGCTCCCTAGGAACATGATAGACACGATCATGGGGTGAAAATGGGCTGGAATAGCTTGTAATTCCAAGCTCGACGGTGAACAATGTGTTTTTGTTGGCGGCGGGCAAAAACTTGAATATCACGGCAATCACTTGATGGATTCCACTGATTTTTGGTCAAGGTGTGCGTTAGGAAGTTCTGAACAGAATACCTGAATGGATTAGGGTTCGGTCCTACCTAGAAACAGAATCGAAGTGGAGACCTAGCTTCATTGCTATGAACTTGCCGTGGAGAAAACTGAAATACCAAAGCTATAACCTATGACAAGCTGTAAAATTTTGCAGGCATCATCAGTGAGCAAATACGCACCACTTTTATTTTGAATTCCAGGCACGATATGGCTTGTGTCGTCGGCATGATGGGGAGGCAGAGGCGAAGCTTGATGGCTGCACCCATGAGCTCCGGGAGCGCTTCAAAATACACTGCACCCAAATGAGAAATCAATGAACTGATTATTGGAGGTGATAAAGGAGGGAGTCTTCACTACTTTTGCTGTTGGCACGATGGTGAAAATCGCCATGAATCCTGGGCGCTCTGCAGGAACAGAGGTGGCGGCTATGGCTGCTGCCGGAAGAACAGAGAAGAGTAATTTATCGCTTTTCACCGTGGGAATGAGAAAGAAGGGATCATGGCTCGTCTGCAAGGTGCTAGATAGCTGTGAGGCAGAGGATTGGGCGCCAAGGCAAAGTCATCACGGTGGCTGCATGAATCGTTGAGGTGTCGAGTGGAGAAACGGAGAAAAAACGGCGTACAGAGCAAGTGGGTCTGACCAGTGGGTCCCACCCATCGTACTCAAGCACAACCTCTCTATTCCTTCAATTCCACCACCTAACAATGTCCAAAAATCCTAGATTTTTTGTCGAGGGACCAAATCAAATATGTAGATTCAGATTATTGAATTCAATTTCATATTTGGACAAGTTTCATCTCAATTCAATTTTTTAATTTGAATTTAAGTTGATATCAATGCATACCATGAAATCCATATCAAATGGCCTTCAAAAAATCTAAAATCTTGCAGGGCCAGTATTTGAAATATTTGGAGTCCACTGGACCACTCAAAATTTTAATTTGAGTAAGTTTGAACAGTGGCTAAATTGGAATTTTTACACCCTCAATTCAAGTTTGAATTACATAGATATTTCTTTTGCTCATTAATTGGGTTTTTCCTCTTTTCCGTTTTATGTCCCGTCACTGAGGTTTGCACTTCAAATTTAGGGCTTTTACATCTCTCCCGCTTAAAAAATTCTCATCCCGAGGTTACAAATGAAAGAGACGGAGGTGAATAGATTACCGGATATGAGATGATAGCATGTCCGGATAGTTTGATCAGAGATAGTCCTCGCTTTCCCATGTTGCTTCCTCAGTGGAATGGTTACTCCACAAGACTTTGTAACACCATATAGTCCGGTTTCTTGTGGCGCTGTTCATTTCATCTATAATCCTAATTGGATATTCTGAATAAGTGAGATACGGTTGGAGAGCTTCAATGTATTTGTTGCAGATTTTAGCCGGGTATTTAAGGCACTTCTTCAACTGAGAGATGTGGAATATATTATGAATTTCAGAGAGAGACGCCGGTAACTCCAAACGATAGGCCATGGGTCTGCATTTTTCAATGACGGCGAACGGACCGATGAATCATGGAGCAAGCTTTCCCTTCGCTCCGAAGCGATGAATTCCTTTCATCGGAGACACACGAAGGTAAACATGGTCTTCGATGTCGAAGTGGGGAGGTCAACGTCTTTTATCCGCATAACTTTTCTGTCGAGATTGAGCATCTTTGAGATTGGCTTGGATCACTCGCACTCGTTCTTCGGCTTCATTCACGAGATCAATGCCATATATCACTCGCTCACCGGATTCACACAAGTTAGTGGTGTGCGACATTTCCAGCCATAGAGAGCTTCATACAGCGCCATCTTAGTGCTAGCTTGATAGCCATTGTTATATGAGAACTCCGCCAACGGTAAATGATCATCCCAATTTTTACCGTGGTGGACAGCACATGCACGTAGCATATCTTCAAGAACTTGATTGACCCGCTCATTTTGACCATCCGTCTGCGGGTGATATGTGGATCTTCGGATCAGTTTTGACCCTAATGACGCATGCAGCTGCTCTCAGAAGCAAGTAACAAACAGCGAACCGTGATCTGAATTAATTGTTTGTGGAACCCCGTGCAAGCACATGACTCTTGCAATATACAACTTCACATACTTCTTAGAAATGTACTTTGTATGTACAGGTATGAAATGAGCTTATTTGGTTAGTTGATCGACTATCACCCAAATTGAATCACGCTTTTGGAATGTGAGAGGTAACCCGACAATGAAATCCATACTAATGTCCTCCCATTTCCAGGCCGGAATGTTTAATTGTTGCAGCTGTTCGGCTTTCTTCATGTGGTCAGCTTTTACCCGCCGACACGTATCACACTCGGATACATACTTTGCAATTTCTCTTTTCATCCGTGTCCACCAAAATCTGGTTTTCAGATCTTGATACATTTTGTTGCTGCCCAAATGAATAGAATACTTGGACAAGTGAGCTTCATCCAAGATTTTCTTCCAAAGTGTCATATCACGGAAAACTACTATTCGATCTTTGAACCATAGAGTACCATGTTCATCACCCCAAAAGCACTTTATCTCCCAATTCTTCATTCTCCTCTGAATGTGTGACATACTCGTGTCTTTCTTTTGAGCCTCCATAATCTCCTCTCTTATGGTAGGAATGAGAGCAAGATTATATAATGCTCCATATGGAACCAAGTATAAACTCGGCTAGTACTCGTCCGTTGGAGTGATGGGCAGATTATTGACGTGAGACTTGCGGCTTAGTGCATCGGCAACCACATTCGCCTTGCCAGGGTGGTAGTGAATTTCAATCTCATAATCCTTGATCAGCTCTAACCATCTTCGCTCTCGCTTACTCAACTCCTTCTGAGTGAAGATATATTTTAGGCTCTTGAAATCGGTGTAGAGATGCACTAGATTTCCGAGTAAATAATGCCTCCACATTTTAAAAGCGAGTACCACGGCAGCAAGCGCAAGGTCATGAGTTGGATAATGTTGCTCATGATTCCGGAGCTGCCGTGATCCATAAGCAATCACATGGCCTTACTGCATTAACACGCAGCCGAGACCAATACCAGACGCATCACAATAAACATCAAAAGATTTGGTCGTATCCGGCTGAGCTAGCACTGGGACTGTTGTGAGATGCTTCACTAATGCTTGAAATGCATCCTCATATGCCTTGCTCCAATTATATTTGCTCCCCTTTTTCAGCAGCTCCGTCATTGGTTTATCGATTTTTGAGAAGCTCGGAATAAACATCTGATAATATCCTGCTAACCCGAGAGCGCTGCGAACATCATGAACGGACTTTGGAAACTCTCATTTCAGCACTTGCACAATTTTGCTTGGATCACAGCAATGCCCTCCACTGAAATAATGTGACCAAGAAAGGTTACTTGATTGATCCAAAACTCGCACTTGCTGAATTTTGCATAAAGCTTGTGATCTGTTATCGTTGGAGCACGATATGCAAGTGTTTGGAGTGTTCTTCCTCTGATTTTGAATAAACCAAAATGTCATCAATGAAGACCACGACAAACTAGTCCAACTCAAGCATGAATACAGAACTCATGAGGTACATAAAGTAAGCCGGTGCATTGGTATGTCCGAAAAACATGACAAGATATTAGAGCCCGTATCTCGTTGAGAATGTCGTCTTTAGTATATCCTCCGGTCGGATTTTTATTTGATGATATCCAGACTGAAGATCCATCTTTGAGAAAACCGTAGCACCCACTAATTGATCGAAAAAATATCAATGCGCGGTAGTGGATACTTGTTCTTGATCGTCACGGCATTCAGCATACGATAGTCCACACATAGACGTAATGTCTTGTCTTTCTTCTTCACAAAAAATGTGGAGCAGCCCCAAGGTGATGAACTTGGGTGTATGAGACCTTTGTCCACCAGGTCCTTCAAATGCTCCTTTAATTCCGCCAACTTATTTGATGCCATCTTATACGTCCTTCCAGAAATAGGCATGGTTCCCGAGATCTGTTCAATCTTGAACGCGATGTCCCTATTCGGTGGCATATCCGGAAGGTTGTCGGGAAACACGTCCTGATATTCATGGACCACACGAATGTCCTCAAGATTTTTGGCTTCCGTGTTATATGTGGCTGGAATTTCTTGGATAAGGCGGTCAAGAATGAGAGTGTGTGGTTCATGTAGTGGAGAGTTTAAATGGACCACAAGTGGAACGATGTCGAGAACAGCACCATGGCGCTGTAGCCATGACATTTCTAAGGTGACATCGAGCTTCTGACTCTCTAATTTAATTAGAGAAGTCGGATATAGATTCCCACCCAATTGATGTGGTGTTCTATGGACCATCCTATCAGCTACTACTTTCCCACCCGCATAACAAATCAAATATGGCCATTTTGTGGGAATGATAAGTAATTGGTATTTGATGACATATGATTGGCTAATGAAATTATGTGTGGCACCGGAATCAAATAATATGACTACAGGATGTTGGAGTTGAGAAAACGTACCCGCAATGATGGGTTCGCCTTCCTGCACGTCTTCGATAGCTAGGTGGTGGACGTTGCCCCATTTTGCTACTGGTTTCTTAGGCTGGTTGCAGGGTTGAGCTGGACCCTGATATGGTGCTTGTCTGCTGCCCTGTTGCTGCTTGGGGCAGTTCCCTGCAAAATGCTCGATATGGCCTACCAATCACCGGTGGATCCCTGAAGCTTTTGCGCTGCAAACAGCGCCTTCTGTTGTTCAGTGCATCATAGCAGACCGAACTTCGCCTGGAGGGTGCGGATAAAGTTGTCTGCCCCCAGAGGCTCCTCGGCCTCTGTGAACACCAGTGGATGCGTCACCAAGAAGTCCGAGTGCGAACTCTGTTGGGCTGGCATTACCCATTGTGTTGTCGCCCCTCTTGACTGGACAAATTCTGCACCAACATCCGTAGCAACTCAGTTTGCTCATCGCGTGAGCCGAGTATTGCGGCAAGAATATCAACAAGAGTCCTTGGAGGTTCAGATGGTGGTGGTGGAGGAGCTTGTTGCTGCGGTGTCGTGGTTTCCTCCCGTGTCAGAGATTCATCACCACAATCCTGACTAGAGCCTCCCATCTCGGGCATAGAACGTCCACGCACCATTTTGCATCCACATGATTTAGAAATCAGCAACATGTTTGTTTTCTTCATCCAGTCCATACAATAGTAGTTCAAGTATTGACAATGTGATAATTGCATAACATTCACATATGTTGATAAAGTACAAACTTAATACAAGATATATTATCTCATGACCAAGTTTACAATAGTGAACTCTAAAATGCCGGACTGCCACTATGGAAGTGCATTTCAACTATACTTGCTCTCTATGAGATGTCATACACACATTTTCATCTCATACACACCGACTACTATTTATAATAGGATATAAACATGGCTACAAAATAGATGCGAGTAACTGTTAACTATACGTTGCCCCATGATGGCAGTAGTGCTGCCCCATCCTACTCTGATGCATCCTCATCGGTGAACTCGAGTAACTCAGGGTCTTCCTCCTCATAAGGACATAGAAGCACCTGCGCGACCATGTACAGCGACATGTCCTCAGCCGGTGGATACACGACTGGTTGCGGCAAGTGTGCCTGAGCCTCCCACAGTCCTCCTGAACTTGGACTGCCTCAGCTTCCCAACCCTGAGCTTCGTCAATGGCTTCATCTCGTGCATCGGTGACCACCGACAGCTGCTCTTGCTGTGTCTGCACCACCAGTTGACTCGCCTGCAATTCACCACGAGCTTGCTGCAGTTTCCTACAAGCTTGTCGCAGTTCGCTGGAGGCTTTCCGTAGGATCGAAGAGCATGTAAAAAGCTACCAGAGGGGGGTGAATGGTAAATTAAAACTTTTTCAGCGGAAGCAATGAAAATCCCTCGGCAGAAAAACAATATGTTAAAAAAATCATGTGTGAGACTAATCTAAACGTGTTTCACCGTGACAAAAGTGTAGATATCAAAGAGAATCAAGTCACGAAGATGACAAGACAAGAATCACTCAAATCCGTCCAGAGAAACTCAAGTTACGATCAAAAGATCGAACAAATGTCAATCTGTCCTACCTGAGAAAAATAGTTCTGGAATACTGCAAAGAAACTCGTGTAGATCAGAAATCAAAAATCAGATCTATAAACTCAAGTTACGATAAAACCATCGAAGCAAGGTAGTGCTGTGAAGAAACTCGACGAGAAAGTCTTTAAGAAAACAAGTCGCACGAACAAGGCACAAAAGTTCCTTTCAACTATGAATTTTATTCAATAGAACACAAGAGGAACAACCCCAAAGTTGTCTACAATGAGCTCTGGTCTCCCTTGCTTATATAACCATCCTTTAGGCCAACCCAAAACTAACTAGGACTCTAATAGTACTCAGTTCACGAATCAAAACTTTCCATAACTGCTCAAGACCCTTCTGTACGCAGATAGAAGCAATCTTAAGACTTCCAAACACACTAGGAACGTATCCCACATTCCTAAAACAACCCAATTTAGTGACCCACACGAAATCCTAACATAACCAGCTCAAATCGTTTCATATTTGAGTCAAACCCGACTCAGCCGCAGCCTGAGTCCATAACCTAGTCGGCTAGACCTTTCTGACCAATTCTTTACATCCACATCTCTTCATCACGCGTCGGAACCATGTAGACACATCCTCACTCCCTGCATACGTGCAAACATCTTCCAACAATGTCCACGGTACCTTCATATGCATTGTTCTTGATTCAAACATGTTGTGCAACCTCCCGATCAACTCAACCACAATCCCTCCCTAACTTGGTTGTTGAACCTCATCTTCTCCCTCAGACTAGTTCAATATATCCCATCACCAGCCATGTCTTGAACTCAAGCAACACTTGCACATGAATAAACAACCAATACTTCTAAGCACAAGTCCTCAACTTGACTCACGTTAGTTCCGAAACTACAGCATCTTACGTGAGCACCTCACATAAGCATGTTGTAAACCATAGCAAAATGATATCAGCCTTAACCACCAAAACACACCAAAAACTTAGTAAAAGAATACTAAGCAAACTTTCCATAAGTGTAAAGCAAGTTTCAAACATTGCAAGATAAAAGCAGAACCACTACAATCAAGCTTCGAACCTTGCTAGAGCTAACCAAAACATGCCAGACCTATCATCGAATCTTGATAAAAAGATGTTTTGGTAGAATTTAAAACTTTTACCGCCAAAGCCAATGTATTCAGCACACATAGGTCTCAAAATCTCCCCCTTGATGAATGCATTGGCAACACCATTTAAAATCCTGAACATTTGGCCTATCCACATGAAAAGTTTGGAAAAAAATTTCTCTCCTTTTGAAAACCAAATGAGACAGAAACAATTTCCCTCCATTATACATATTTCTCCCCCTTGCATACTTCTTCCCCTAAGAAGAATCGTGCAATCGTGCCAAAAACACTTTTGAATATGTGCAATGTGTGATCAATTTCTCCCCCTTTGACAATGTATTCAGCAAGGTACAAAAGAGAAATTTTTATTGTTACGAGCATATTATAACATATACATATAAAACAAAGCTCATCCAAGTCATACTATCAAGTAACTTACACTATCACAACAATGAGATGCATAAAGTAGTGTAAGCCATGCTAGAGGTCAAATGTAATTTTCAATTTAAGCAAGTCATGAACTCACAAACTTAACTATTTCAATACCTGAAAGCATGACACTTCTTGCTGCAATTTTTTTCTTAAAAGCACAAATTTTTAACATATGACATTTGCAAGAGATTATATGTCGCATCTGCCTTATTCTAACCAACCAAGCCAAAACTTCTTCCAAGTTCATATCTAAGTGCAATGATAAGCCATCTCAAAAGAAGAAGTGCGATTCATACATATTATCTTGATCTTTTCTCAATTTATATTTGTTCATAAAAACTCAACATGTGAGTTGATTACTTGATTAATTCTTTATGATTAAAAGCACTTGTGATCATGCAACAAGATTGAAATAGCAAGAAAGTTTGATAATGACAAGATTTAGGGTAAGTAATTATTCCAATTACTAGACATGGCAAAAACTACAAAATGTATAACACGAGTAATGTAGTAAGATTTTTCAGCACGTAAAAGGAATCACAAAGTCATATATGTATGAAATACTATGCTCATATTATTTTAAGTTCAGATTCACACATAGACTTCCCAAGTTCCAAAACTCCCCCTCAATTTAAGCCATGAGGATGCATAACCCCTATTTCACTACGAATGTAACAAAAACGAGTGAAATCCAAGGGTTTTGTAAAAATGTCAGCCAACTATTGTTCGGTATCTACATGGTAAAGCACAATGTTTACTTTTTCAACATTATCACGGAGAAAGTGATACCTAATATCAATGTGCTTAGTTCTAGATTGTTGCACGGGGTTTTTAGCGATGCAAATGGCACAAGTGTTATCACAAAACAGTGGAACACTATCTATATCAACCCCATAGTCCTTAAGTGTTTGAAAAATCCAAAGAATTTTTGAACAAGCACTAGCAGCAGCTACATATTCAGATTCGGCTGTGGATTGTGCAACTGAACTTAGTTTTCTAGAGGACCAAGCAACAAGTGAATTACCAAGAATGACAAGCACCCGAAGTACTTTTCATATCAATCCTACAACCTCCAAAATCAGCATTGGAAAAAGCTTTCAAAGTAACGATTGAGGAAGAAGGAAGAAAAATGCCAAATTGTTGAGTTCCATGTAAGTACCCGGGAATCCTTTTGAGGGCTTGACGATGTGAAGCACGTGTGGAGGCTTGAAACCGTGCACAAAGACGTACGCTGAATTGTATGTCCGGTCTTGATGCCGTGAGGTACAAAAGTGATCCGATCATGCTTCTTTATTTTTTTTGATCCACGGGTTCACCATCTTCATCATATTCATGTGTTGTTGCTGTTTCCATTGGTGTCCAAAGTGGCTTTCTTTTGTTCATGTTGAAGGGCCTTAGGAGGTCTTTTGTATACTTCATTTGGTGCACAAAGGTACCCTCCTTGGTTTGCTTGATTTGCAGCCCCAAAAAGTACGTGAGTTCTCCCATCATACTCATCTCAAATTTTGAACTCATCATAGCTGAAAACTTGGACACAAGATCATGAGAAGCACAACCAAAGATAATATCATCCACATACACTTGAACGAATAATGAGTCATTGCCATGCTTAAGCACAAAAAGAGTTTTATCAAACTTGCCCATGGTAAACCTCTTTTCAAGTAAGAATGTTTTTAACCTATCATATCATGCTCTAGGGGCTTGTTTGAGACTGTACAATGCTTTGGACTGTTTGTAAACATGATTAGGAAAATCTGGATTTTCAAAACCCGGTGGTTGTTTGACATAAACCTCGTCATCCATGTAGCCATTAACAAAAGCACTTTTAACATACATTTGATATAGCTTAAAACCTTTACATGCAGCAAAAGCTAACAAAATTCTTATGGCTTATAATCTAGCAACAGGAGCAAAAGTTTCATCAAAATCTAGACCTTCAACTTGAGTGAAACCTTGAGCAACCAACCTAGCCTTATTCCTAACCAAAACTCCATCCTCACTATGTTTATTTTTAAACACCCATTTAGTTCCAATTAAAGTGTGACCTTGAGGTGGAGGTACAAGTTTTCAAACATTATTTCTTTCAAAATTTTCTAACTCTTCTTGCATGGCAATAATCCAATATTCATTAGTGAGTGCGTGTGATATATCTTTAGGTTCAAAAGAGCAACAAAAGCCGAATGAGCATGAGAGTTTGGATCGCACAACCTGGGCCGTGTGACTCGTTCGTGAAGGCTTCCAATAATTTGTTGTGGAGGATGACTTTTGAGAACCCTGGGGGGAGTGGACACTTCACAAGCTTGTTCTTCTTCATGTTCATCACCAATCGATGAGCTTGTGACTTGAGGAGGATCTAGATCAGCAATGGTGGTCGTCGGTGCTAATTGTGAATCAAAATCAAGAGCTGGAACAATGTCATTAGCTGCTGAATTTTTGAGCAGCACCACCCCTTCTTCCTCATCTTGAACGAAAATGCTCCCCCCCCCCTACGCATATGGATCCGAACCTGCAATGTTTGAGCTAGTACCTGGGCTAGCTTCATCAAAAGACACATCACAAGTCTCCACAATTTTGTCAGTGTCAAGTAAAAGCACACGGAAGCCTCTAGTATGAGATGGATAACCAAGAAACATGCCATTAATGGATCTAGGTTCAAATTTATTAAGATTACCATGTTTCATAACAAAGCATTTGCAATCAATGACCTGAACGTGTGTAACACTAGGCCTATGTTCAAACCGGAGCTCATATGGTGTTTTACCTAGCTTAGCACGCAAGACAACATGATTTGTGACATAACAAGCGGTTGCAATCGCATCAGCCCAAAATTTTCTAGGAGTTTGATATTCATCAAGCATAGTCCTAGCCATCTGAACTAAGGTTATGTTCTTTCTTTCTACAACACCATTTTGTTGAGGTACATATGGTGAAGAAAATTGATGATCTATTCCATATTCAGCACAAAAGAGATCAAAAGATTGATTTTTAAATTCAGTTCCGTTATCACTTCTAATTGCTTTTAAATATCATAGGTGATCAATTGATAATCTAAGAAATAAACTTCTAAAGTGACTAAAAGATTCTTTCTTAGATGCCATAAAGTAAACCCAAGAGTATCTAGAATAATCATCAACAATCACAAGAACATACCAATTACCTTTGAAGGATTGAACACGTGAAGGTCCTACGGTGTCAAGGTGCAAAAGTTGACTCGGTTCAGTTTTCATGATCATTGTGAGAGGAGTATGTGAACCTGCGACCATCTTAACATGCCTACAAGAAGAGCAAACAATTTCTTTGTCCCCTTTAAGCTTAGGCAGCCCACATATGCGATCAAGAGAACTAACACGCGTTAGATGATCAAAGCCAACGTGACTAAGTCTATGATGCCAAAAATATAAGTCCTTTGAATCATTTGCATCTAGACACTTATGCTTAGACGAAGATATATCAAAATTAGCTTTAAAAACTCTTCCAAATCGAGACATGTTAAAAATAAGCTCACTATTTGAACCTACAAGTTCGCAGCTGTTTTTATTGAAAATGATTTCTAGATTTTCATCTAGCAATTGTGAAACAGAAAGCAAGTTGTATTTCAAATTTTTGATAAGTGCCACATCCTTCAAAGTATAGTGATCATTTACTCTAACCGAACCCTTAGCAATTATAGGAGTTAAAGAATTATCGGCAAAAGTAACATTCTCTACATGTGACACAAAAGAGAGGGAGGAGAACCATTCTTTGTTACCGGTCATGTGGCGTGAGCAACCAGAATCAACAATCCAAATGTTCTCCTTCCTCAAGCGTGTAACCTACATAGAAGAACAATACGTCGATGACTCAATACTGGGGTTACTCAAAAGACATTTAGGAATCCAGTACCGAGTCACACGACGTGCAGCAGGAAAAACATGTGAAAGCTGAGATAAAAAAGCAGATTTACGATTCAAAGTCTGAGATTTTTTGTTCGTAACTACTGACCTATAAGGTGTTACTTGTGTAGCACAAGAATCAATAGCTCTGGAGGTAAACTTTGAATGTTTTTGACTCATAACAGCAGGTTGCATGTTCCTGATATTCGGTTTAGTATGTGCAACAAATTTTGCATGAGAGTTAGAAGATCCAGCTTGCATTCTTTCCATTTTATATTGTTTAGCTAGTCTATAACAAAAATCTATGACATGACCATCTCTACCACAATAGGTACAATGAAATTTAACTTTGTGTTCATGTCTAGATGAGCATGCAGTATGTTTATTTGAACCTGAAGAACACTCCTGCAGATTTAAAAACACCTCTTTTGGTTTAGGAACTGTTTTAATCAAACCACTTCCTAATGAATTTACAATTTTAGGTCGATGTGCTTTAGGATGAGCATGAGAATCAAAACATAAACCAATTTTATCATTGCAAGATTTGGATGAATTTAGTAGCAAGTTTAGATTTTTGTTCCCAATACAAAACTGCTCTAGTGTCCTATTGATGTCATCAAGTTTCTTAGACAATTATAGGCAGTTTTCACATGAAATTTTTCCTTTTAATTTGTAATTAGAATAATATTTAACTTCATGAGCACATAAAGCATTGTTCAGTATTGAAATTCCATTAATAGCATCTTTTAGTTTCTTTTCAAGATCATTACATGTAGAACAATGCAAATCAATTGTAGAACATGAAGTAATTTTTAATTTTCTGTCATTAAATGCAGTAAGCTTTTTGTTCATTTTAATCTCTAACTCAAGTTTATCAAGAGTGGCAGAGTGTGCACTTCTTAAGGAGGACAATTGTTTATATATTAAATCTCATGAGGAACAAGAATCATCACTAGTAATCAAGGTTTTCAAACAATTAATTTTAGATTCTAGTGACTCATTTTTAATAGCTTTGTCCCTAAGCTTTTTGTCCTTTTTCTTGACAATAATAGTTGCACGAGAAATTGCATCACACATTTCATTATAGGTAGAACATACCTCATCGTCGTCACTATTGTGTTCTGCATCCTCTTGACTTGATCTTGATCTTGTTTTGTCTACCATGAAGCATAAGTTGGCCAGATCATCTTCATCTTTGTCGCTTCCAATTTCTACGTCACTTGAGCCAAGTTCTTGAAGTGCGGTGATGAGCTGTTTATCAGTTTGTGTCCTGTAAAACCCTTCTTTTTCTTGTTGTTGTTGCCAGGAGAGGACTTAACTTTATTCTGCTTTTCAACATGGGTATAAGGACCTGAAAGTTAGGGCAATATGTATGAAAGTGTCCTGTCTTACCACATTCAAAGCATCGTTCAGGTCCGTAGCTTCCTCTCCTTCTAGTTCTCAAATTTTGCAATGCTTTTGAGAATCGAGTAGAGAGAAGTGCTAGCTCCTCCTCCGGAAACTCCTCAATCTCCTTAATTGTGTTAGATCCTTTGTGGTAGTCACAGAGTGCTCTCCAGACATCGTACGCCGATCGGAGGTGTGCAACACGGTCGAAGTCGCTTTGAGTAAGTCCTTGGATTATGAAGTTGCAGGCTTTGTTGTTGTTGTCGACATCTCTTAAGTTTTTAGCCATGACTTGATCGTTCGGTGGCACGTCGTAAGGCTTGTACACTTTTTCCCATATCACGAAGCCTTGCGCCTATATAAAAGCTTCCATGCGTACCATCCAAACCTGAAAATCAATACCAACAAACACACAAGGTTTTGTTGAGTATTTCTCCATGACGATTAGTCAAAAGCACGTGCGAATCACAAATATTAGATCACCGTGGCTCTGATAGCAATTGTAAGATATAAGAGCACGTGAAAAGCAACCAGAAGTGGGTGAATGGTAGATTAAAACTTTTTCAGCAGAAGTAATGAAAACCCCTCGGCAGAAAAATGATATGTTAAAGAAATTGTGTGTGAGACTAATCTAAACGTGTTTTGCATTGACAAAAGTGATAGATATTAGAGATAATCAAGTCACCAAGACGACACAATAAGAATCACTCAAATCTGTTGAGAGAAACACAAGTTACAATCGAAAGATCAAACAAAGGTCAATCTATCCTACCCGAGAAAAATAGTTATGGAATACTGCAAAGGAAATCTTTTAGATCAGAAACCACAAATCCAATGACCGTGAAATTTCACAGATGATAGAAAATTAAGTTGTGAAGATAAAACAAGAAGAATCACGTCAATCGGATCTTTAAAACTCGAGTTATGATAAAACCACCAAAGCAAGGTAGTATTATGAAGAAACTCGACGAGAAAGACTTGAAGAAAACAAGTCGGACGAACAAGGCACAAAAGTTCCTTTGAACTATGAATTTTATTCAATAGAGCACAAGAGGAACAGCCCCAAAGTCGTCTACAACGAGCTCTGGTCTCCCTTGCTTATATAACCAAGCCTTAGGCCAACCCAAACCTAACTAGGACACTAATCCTACTCAGTTCACGTATCAAAAGTTTTCATAACTGCTCAAGACCCTTCTATACGCAAATAAAAGTTATCTTAAGACTTACAAACACATTAGGAGCGTATCCCACATTCCTAAAAAAAACCAATTTTGTGACCAACACGAAATCCTAACATAACCAACTCAAATCTTTCCATATTTGAGTCGAACCTGACTCAGCCGCAGCCTGAGTCCATAACCTAGTCGGTTGGACCTTTTCGACCAATTCTTTACGTCCACATCTCTTCATAATGCCTCGGAACCATGTAGCCATGTCCATGCACTCCTTTCATACGTGCAAACATCTTCCAACGACGTCCACGATACCTTCATATGCATTGTTCTTGATTCAAACATGCTGCGCAACCTCCCGATGAACTCAACCACTGTCGGTGTTTGGATCTAGTAGATCTCTCGACACTACTGTTGGTAGATCAAGGAGTTGTAGTTTGGTAATGGGCGCCCAGAGATTCCAGAAGGTGAATTACAAGTGGACACAGAGATTTAAGTGCTTCGGGCCGCCTGAGCGTAATACCCTACTCTACGGGGTGTGTTGGTGTTGTATTGAGCGTGTAAGTCTAGAAGAAGCTCCAGAAGAGGAAGCTCGTCTAGGTCAAGGAGTCCAGAAGACGTCTGGAGAGGTCCCTCTTGCGTACCGTTGACCAGTCCTTTTATAGTACAAGGACTGGTCATTAAACTGTTAGCCTGGCCCGACATGTGGCCCCGTCAGTTACACATGCTTGATACACAATTAATGAGGTTAATTACCCTTAATAGCCCGGTAACGGGCCTTAACAGTGCCATTACCGGTATTAAGGACCATCTGATCGTGTGTCATTAATATGGCATTAATGACACTTAATCAGGTCTTGAAGTCTTTGATTGCTCCTTGAAGGTCCGGAGCCGTTTGGGGTCCACCAGCCTGATTGTTGAAGTTGAAGGTCCGACGGTCGGCCACCTGGCAGCTCCGGAGCTTACCGTCGTGGATGGGTAGGTCCTGTGCTATTGGACACGTGTTGTTACCGAAGCTTCCCTCTGTCTGGGGTTAGGTCCGGGGATGCCATACTGGTATCTAGTCCAGAGCTTCCACATGTGTGGGCGATGGCTCCGGTCTTATGATACACGTGGCGGCCCTGGGACTAACCATGTCGGGGAAGCAGGTCCGGTTACGCCTGACATGTAGGGCCTTCGGAGGTCTTCAACTCTGGTAGATGGAGTTTCCTTGTGATGTTTGCAATCGCAGGGGGTATCCGGTATGTAGGGTACCGACAGTGGCCCCCTGGGCCCACCTCTGGGAGAGACCTTTTGGATGAAGTCCTTCTGCCGGAGGTGGGTCCATTCTTCAGTTTTTGAGCCGTGTCTTCAAGGGTCTTTGGACGTGCCATTGGCGATAGTTCGCAGTTAAACCTCCGTCGCGTGGCATATCCTGTATGCAACAGGTGAGATCTTAGCATGCGGATCTCACACAATTGAAGGTCGTCGGTTCCTGATACGAAAATCGTCCTGTCAGGCCGCTTCCTTCGGGTTTTCCTGCCTTTCATGATGACAACCGTTCTCCTGGGGTAAGGACCTCAACTTGATCGTCGGGGTGGCCCCGGGCCCCCTTGTCATTGGCAGGGTGAAGTTTTTGACTGGTATCGTCGGCTCCTGTGCGGTTTCCATCCAAGCGTTGCGGGGGCTTACTGAAGAAGGAAAGCACGCACCGTTTGGGGGTTCTTTGCGCCTTTCATTCGAACTTGCGCTCAAATCCTCCAATCTTTCGCTTGTTTTCCATCTCTTGCCCCGCTGTGCAGCGATGGAGTTGGGTCTCTGCCATAGCCGACTGAAGACCGACGGTGATTTGAAGAAGGTCCGGGCCCTCATGGGGTGGTCCCCTGACTTCTTCAACCACTTGGTCCATGCCGGCAAGCTTCTGTTCGAGAAGGAACATGCCGACGACATGGTGTACTTCTTCGCGTACGCCATGGTGGGGATGATCCCACCTTTCTCCTCTTTTTTCTTGATGCTACTAGACTTCTATGGTCTGCAGCTGTATCACCTTGGCCCCCACTCCATTCTCCTGGTGTCGATCTTTGTCCACTTCTGCGAGATGTGGGTGGGGATTCCACCCTGCGTTGAGCTTTTCCGCACCTTCTTCACTGTCCACACTACTGGCAGGAGTGATGAGTACCATGGCTTCTACTATTTTGTGAAGTGCAAGAAGTGCCCGTTTATGTACATGCTGTATTTCCCTTCTGGGAAGTGGGACGACTGGAAGAAGGATTGTATCGTCATCAGGGTGGAGGAGCACGAGAAGCTGGAGCTGCCCGAAGGCCCCCCAACATCCACACTACAGCTTAGAGTGAAGCTCCGGTGTTGTCGGACGCCTTCAACCCTGCTCTGACAAACATCCACCAGCGCGTGGAAGGAGGGGTGACACCTCAGGCGGTGTTTTGCAACTTCCTGACCAACAGGTGGGCTCTACTGAAGAAGAGGGAGAAGCTTTCTTGGGCCCTCAACAGTATGCTGGATGACGACCGGATCGAGACCGGTTTGAAGTCCAACATGGAGGGTGCAACTTTGGAGTTCCACCTCGAGAAGTTCCAGCATGGCATCGACGTCGAGGGTGATGACTTGGCTCCATCGGAAGCTTTCTTCTCTCTGAACATGGAGGCAATGTTCAGCAGGGAGCTCTGGTGGACGATGCAGGTGCTTGACGAACTTGGTGTCGTTTAGAGGCATTCGATCACCGGGTTGGCGATCTCCAGAGCTCCTGAAGGCGGCTCCGTTCCCGCCCCAAAGCCAAGAACCGATGTCGTAGGCAAGGGCAAGGAGTTGGCCGAGCCCTCGAGCCGTAAGAGGAAGCTGAAGCAAGCCGACGGAAGGTTCATCAGGTCTGCTTCTTCTGCGGCGGCTCCTTCTCCCCGGAGGGGGAGGTCTTCAACGGCGACATCTACTCCAGCAGCGGCATCTTCTCGAGGTGCTAGCTCCGGCCATGTGACTCTAGTACCAGTGCCAGCTGAGGGCTCTGGGTCTGGAGGTTCTTCCCGGTCGAGGGGGGCCTCGACCAAGGCAACACCGATAGCAGCAGCAAGCTCTGGGGGACCTTCCGGAACTACCATGCTAGTGGCGGCCGGGGCCAGTCTGGAGCGTCCGAAAAAGAGGTTCCGTGCTAACTGGCGCGGAAGCCTTCTGAGGTAATTTTTGATTTTTTACCTCAGTCAGTTGTTTTATTGTTATAGCTGTATTTTGAGTTTCTACGTCCTTCATTCACAACATTCCTAAGAAAATGGTTGAAGCTCCGGTCCCTGCAGCAGCAGTTGAGGCTGTGTAGGCTGAAGCTCCGGCTCCAATTCCAGCGCTGCCCCAAGAGGTGGATGAGGCTGCGGCAGCTCCGGCACTAATTGTCGTAGTCTTGGACCTCGACTCATCCCCAGAAGCTCTCGTGGTAGCATCGGACCATGGGAATGAGGATGTACCAGCGGTGCCAGCCCCGGAGGTTGAAGCTTCGGGCTTGGATGCTGAGATGTTGGGCACTCCAGCCACAGAGCCGAAGGTAGCTGTGATTCCGTCCCTAGAGCCAGATGTTGTTGAAGCCCCAGCAGTCGAGCCGGTGGTTGATGAGGTCCCGGCGGTAGAGCCAGCTGTTGATGAAGCTCCGGCGCTTGAGCCGGTTGTTGAGGAAGCTCCGGCGGTAGAGACGGTTGCTGCAGAAGTTCCGGCTATAGAGCCGGTCATCGAAGAGGTTCTGGCGTCCGAGCCAGTTGCTACGGAGGTGTCGGCGCCTGAGCCCATGATGGTCGAAGCGCCAGCACCTAAGCCAGCGACGGAGTAGGCGCCTGCGTTGGAGCCGGAAGTAGCTTCTGCTCCGACCGAACCTTCAACACCTTCTCCGGAAGTGGTGATCCTGGAGGTGCCAGCTATTGAGCCAGGGTGCCAAGATGAAGCTGGTGGCTCCCCGCCTGAGGGGCCAGTTGTTGATGACCTCGCGGCAGGACCTTCGGAGTCAATTCTGGAGGTCGGAACTTCTGCTGCAGGAACTTCCTCGGCGGTAGCCGAGGCTATCCCGGAGGACGACCCTAGTGCCATGGAAGCTCAGGGGACCACTCTTGTAGAGTGAGACCCAATTTTTGTCACTAAAGATCCGCTGGAGCCAGCGAAGAGGACCCCAGCAGGTCCGGACCCGATCCCCCTATCATTGTCTATTGACAACACCTACTCCAGTCTTCGCCAGGTCCAGCTGGCTTTCTACCACGACAGAAAGGCCCTCGAGGAGGAGTGACAAACTCTTAGGAGGTGGTGCAACCGGCTCCATTTCGAGACCAAGCTGGCGCAGTCAAGGCTGACTGACGACAAGGAGTGGGTGCAGAGGGAGAAGGTCCGCCTAGAATACTGGGGTAAGCTGCTGGATGAGAGGGAAAGCATGATGCGATACCTCGACAACCAGTCCTGGGCCATCTACGAGCAGGCCAAAGCTGCTAATAGCGCAGCGGATGATCGCCAGGAGAGGCTCGCCGCCATCCACGCTAGTCTCGTCAAGCGCTGGGAGGCTCTTGAGGCGCGGGAGAGAAAGCTCGAAGATGAAAAGAAAAAACTCCTAGAGCTGTGGGGCGACCTCGTGAAGAGGGTGGAAGAGCTTGTCCAAAAGACACCTCTGGCTAACAAGAGCCTCGAAGAGCGCACAAGAAATTGGAGTAGCGTTGCGAGGAAGAGGAGAAGAAGGCCTGGGAGCGAGGGCACGATCACTACAAGTAGGAGAATGCCGTCACTGCCAGTGAGAAGAAAGTGTGGGGCCGAGAGAAGGATCTGGTCAACCACCGGAACGAGATCCACCTCCGAGAGGAAGAGCTCAGTAAATTCGAAAGGCAGGTTGCTGAAAAGATTTAGCAGAATGCCAAAGAGGTGGAGCGTCTTGCTCGGGAGAACTCGGAGCTTGCAACAGCCAAAAGATCCTTGGAGGAGATGTGAAGCACAAGGTCTGCGGAGTCCCAACAAGTCTGGGACTTCCTGGGCAAAGCCAACGACGCGCTGACACCAATGGGCTTTAGTCCCGTGCGTCCGGATGGTCCGAAGCCAGAGCTGGACTAGGCGTGGGAGGCGCTGAGTTCAGTAGGCAACAAGCTCACCAAGATGGGCGATGTCATCATGGACCAGCCGGAAACTGAGGGATAGTCCCCGGTGAAGAACGTCACAGAGTTCGTGCTGACGTGCTACACTAGCCGGGACCCTCAATTCCCTCTGGACTCGGTGCTTGAAGGCCCCATCGAAGGAGAGGGTGAAGCCGCCCGAGCCAGCGTGTTGGAGGTTGCCCAGAAGGTCGCCCAGTTCTTCCACAGGTTGTAGGACCATCTCTTTGTAGCTCCCGCTTGCATTCTCTCTTCTTCTTCTCCAATTTTGTAATCTTTTGTCTCCAATGAAGGAAATCCAAATTTTTTTATGAATTTCATTCTTTGTCTTCAACACCTTTGTCTCACTTGGCCCCCTGGTAGATGTACACAATTTGATTTTGAACATGTACCAAGAGGATGTAACAGTTGTTGAAGACTTGCGTGCTTCGAACTTGTAGACTGTAGGTCCGAAGTCTTCGATAGTGTAGGCACCCTGAGGTTGTCGGAGCTTAGTGGCTCCGGCATTGACCATAATTGGAGCTTAGTAGCTCCGGCAGTAGTCTCCATCAACGCGTAGAGCATCGACGGTTAGCCCTCTGGGGTGTCGGAGCTTGGTAGCTCCGGCAGTGACCTCTGTCAACACGTGGTGTATCGACAGCAGACTCCACTATAGAGTCTTTACACCATCTTTTCTTCACGTTGACGGCTTGCCCCCTAGCTTTATCGGAGCTGAGTGGCTCCAGCGACGCTTTATATCAATGTTTGAACATCGACTACAAGCCGCCTAGAGGATGTCGGAGCTTTGGCAGCTCCGGCTTCATTCAGCATCATCATGAAATATTTATTTTTCCAGCACACTGAAGTCAAGAAAGACAGTAAAATCTATTTCCTATCTATAACTTCATTGCGGCTTACTATTCCCGAGAAAGTTTTAGATCGAACACAATTCGAAATACAATCAAGAGCACTGTATTGTTTCCTTCAGGTCCGATCATTTCTGGACTCGCCTTACTTCGGCCTGCCGGGGTGTAGGTAGAGTGGCGTACTAAGGTTGCATGACCAGGCTAAGTCGATAGCACACTCCGGCCCTAGATTGTCTTGGCGGCATTCAGACGAGTAGACCATCAACAATGTTTGGACCCGGAAGGATAGACAATGCAACTTGAATTGTACATGAACTGGTCCAGCTAAAGTTTCTTAAGAACTGCACAACTTTGTTAGAGACAAGAAAGAGAAAAATAAAAAATATTTTGCCTGTACAAAGTAAATGCACGTGGAGTCTGTTTTCACAAAATGATGTCTTTCATTATAGGTCCGGGGTACGGGGGAAACAAGTACACTCTTAGGGTACGGAACCAGGCTAAGTGTGTTTTGTTTCTCATTTGACCCATGGTAGCTAGCTACACTTTTAGTTCTGAGACTGTGACAAGTGTTGCATGGACATTGTGGACCTAATGGGGTAGGTCCGGCTGCCCTCTTGGAGGAGCTACCTAACTCTGTACAATGACTCTATAACATACATCTCATGTAATTACAGACTCACCTCCGTGATCTTAAGCGTAGAACTTACGGAGGTGCTCAATGTTCCAAGGATTTGGGAGAGGTGTCCCATCCTCGGTTGCCAAGCGAACGCATCCTGGACGGGATACTTTGATCACTCGGAAGGGTCCCTCCCAGCTGGGGGGGGGGGGGGTGGGAGTTTGTTTAACCCTTCTCTGGATTGTATTCTTCATAGCACCAGATCACCTTCCTCGAGCTGTCGGCTGTGAACATGCCGTTGGTGATAGCGCCGAAGAGCTTGGCGGTATCAGGCATTCCGAACAGCTGCTCGACACCTTCCCTCTTCAAGCAGGTCAAGGTCTTCACGCCGGAGCTGGTCCTGTGTGGCTTCGTCGAAGGTCCGGACCCGGAGCGACCCCAAGGTGATTTTTGGTGGAAGGACTGCTTTAGCTCCGTACACCAGGAAGAAGGGTGTCTCTCCAGTTGACCGGTTTGGAGTTGTCCTGTTGGCCCATAGAGTGGGCGGAAGCTCTTCGATCCAGTTGGCTCCATGTTTTTTCAGGTGCTCATATGTGCGCGTCTTTAGTCCTTTCAGGATTTCTGCATTTGTTCTCTCGGCTTGGCCATTGCTTGCCGGGTGAGCTACGGAGGCGTAGCTGACTTGGATGTCGAGGTCTTCGCAGTATCCTTGGAAAGCAAAGCTTGTGAATTGGGTCCCATTATCTGTTATGATTTTGTTTGGGACTCCAAATCTGCATACGATGGACTGCAAGAAGTTGATAGCTGATTGCTTGTTTATTGTCACAACTCGAGTTGCTTCCGGCCATTTGGTGAATTTGTCAATGGCAACATACATGAACTTGTAACCTCTGACGGCTCTTGGGAAAGGTCCCAAGATGTCCATCCCCCACACAGCGAAAGGCCATGTAGGAGGTATCATTTGTAGAGGTTGAGCCGGTGTGTGAATTTGCTTTGCATGGAACTGGCATGCTTCGCATTTCTTCACTATCTCAGTTGCATCCTGGAGCGCTGTAGGCCAGTAGAAGCCATGCCGGAAGGCTTTACCGACCAGCGTACGGGAAGACGCGTGGTTCCCACACTCGCCTCCATGGATTTTGCGAGGAGCTCGCAGCCTTCTTCCTTTGTGATGCACCGCATTAGGACGCCGTTGGCACCGTGCCGGTAGAGATCCCCTTCTATCAGGCTGTATCTTTTAGCCAATCTGACTATCCGATTAGCAGATACATCATCGTCAGGAAGGATATTGTCTTTCAAGTAGCTCCGAATCTCCGAGATCCATACATCGGAGCTAGCTTGAGCATTTGAGTCTTGTGTGCTAGGTTGCTCGGAGCTTCCGGCAGCACCTACGACCCTTGATGGCTGCCATGGTAATAGGGCCATCGGGACCGCCAGCTTTGGGACGCTAGTCTCACCCCCTTCGCTCAGTTCGGCAGGCTGAGCTGTGGGTTTTGACAACCTCTGGGCGAAGGTTCCGTCAGGAGCCAGAGCTTCGGTTGACGCTTTCATCGAGTGTTCGCCAGCTTCAGCGTTATGGACACGCTGGACATGGTGGAGGTCTAGGGCTTCGAAGTACTTCTAAAGCCTCTGGACTTCAAGGAGATAAGCAGCTAGTTGAGGATTGTTACAGGAGCATTCACCCTTCACCTGTTTAATGATGTGCTGCGGATCTCCCTTGACCAACAACTGCTTTACACCATATGATAGTGCCACCTTTAGTCCGTAAATGAGTGCTTCATACTCCGCCATGTTGTTGGTCGCCTTGAAGTCAAGGTGGACCATGTATTTTACCTTATCCCCGGTTGGAGCGAGGAGAAGGACTCCAGCTTCGGCCCCCTGCTTTTGCATGGTGCCATCGAAGTAGAGGGTCCCGTGAGGCTCGGTGAAGACCGGAACCTTGAGTTCCGGCTTCTCCTCACTAGGGTCCCCAGGGTTTGATGGAGAAGGGGTCCATTCCGCCACAAAGTATGCCAATGCTTGACTCTTGATCGCTTGTCTTAGGACGAATTCAAGATTGCATTCGGCCAATTCCGCTGCCCACTTTGCAATGTTCCCAGTAGAGTTGGGATTATGCAAGATCGCATGCAGTGGATAAGAAGTCACCACTGAGATCTTGTGAGCTTGGAAGTAATGGCGAAGCTTCCTGGAGGCGATGAGAACTGCGTAGAGCAGCTTGTGCACCTCTAGGTATCGATTCTTGGCATCATATAGTACTTCGCTGATGAAGTACACTGGGTGCTGGACTGTCCAGACCCTCCCAGAGGGGCCCGAAGCTTCCTCCACATCGACCCGGACCCTCTCGGAGGGGTTCGGACCTTCTTCGGGGACTTCTGGGTCCTTGCTGAAGGAACCCAGAGCTTCTTCTGTAGTGACCTGGACCCTCCCAGAGGGGTCTGAATCCTCTTGTTCAACAAGAGTAACTCGTTGCAGATCCAAGTCTGGGGGCTGGGAACCAGACTCGCCTTCAGGAACCTCCTGACCCTCTCGGAAGGGTCTGGATTCCTGAGCTTGTGAGGGTTCTGGTCTCTCCGCAACCAGGACCATGCTGACAACTTCGTCAGTTGCCGAAATGTAAAGCAGTAAAGGCTCACCAGGGTTCGGAGCTACCAAGGTCGGTAGAGTGGTGAGGAGCTGCTTTAGCTCCTGGAACGCCTTTTCTGCTTCTTCAGACCATTGGAATGGTTCGGACTTCCTCAATAGCTTGAAGAAGAGTAGCACTCATTCCGCCAGTCTTGAGATGAATCGGCTAAGGGCGACTAGACATCTAGTCAGTTTCTGGACGTCCTTGATGCGGGCTGGTGGCCGCATATCCTCAATGGCTTTAATCTTCGCCGGATTTGCCTCTATGCCCCGGTGGTTTACCAGGAAACCAAGAAGCTTTCCGGAGCTAACCCCGAAGACACACTTGTCTGGGCTCAGCTTTGTGCGGGTGACCCGCAGCTTGTTCAAGACAGCTTGCAAAGTGTCAAGGAGTGACTCCTTGTCCTTGATTTTGACAACAATGTCATCAACATACACTTCCACTATGTCTCTGATGAGCTCTCCAAAGGTTTTGTACATAGCTCGTACAAATGTTGAAGCTGCATTCTTGAAACCAAATGGCATGGCAGTATAGCAGTACAATCCATCTACTATGATAAAAGAAGTATGTTCTTCATCTTCCCTAGACATTCTGATTTGATGGTACCCAGAATATACGTCTAAGAAACACAGTAATTCACACCCGGAGGTGGAACCCACTATCCGGTTTATTCTAGGTAGTGGGAATGGATCTTTTGGGCATGCCTTATTCAGTGTTGTGTAGTCGATACACATCCGAAGCTTCCTGCTGGCCTTGGGTACAACGACTGGGTTTGCCAGCCATTTTGGATGGAAGACTTCTCGGATGAATCCAGCTTTGAGCAACTTCTTCACTTCTTGTTGTATGAAGTTCTGTCGCTCTATTGATTTCTTCCGAGGCTTCTAATGTACAGGCCGAGCGTCAGGATAGATCTTCCCTTGCAATCCCAGGCATTTGGGACGGTTGCCAGGCAAACATGTCGACATTAGCCCGGAGGAAAGTGATGAGCACGAGTTCCTATTTGTCATTCAGACCTCCTAATATACGGGTGGTCTGAGCGGCATTGGAACCGATTTGGACGACTTTGACAGGAATGTCGGTGTCGCCGCTTGGTTGCACGTGAGGTGCAGAGGTTGAGCCTCGTTGATGAATGCTCGGTGGTTTTGGAGCTTGTTCTTGCCTGGACTCTTCCTCCTGCGCCGTAGCAAGCGCATGAAGTTCTTACAGAGCAGTCACTCCAGCAGTGCGGTCTCCGCGGTTCCAGAGAACACCAGCTGGTGTTGGCATCTTCAACACCAGGTAGCCATAATGAGCAGCAGTCATAAACTTGTACAAGGATAGTCTGCCCAGAATGGAGTTGAAGGGTATGTTGATCTGAGCAACGTCAAAGATCAACTTCTCAGTGCGATAATTCTCCCGAGTCCCAAAGGTCACGGGGAGAGTAATGGCACCGAGTGGGGTTATGGCCCCTGGACCTACTCCATAGAAAGGTTGGGAGGGGCGAAGGTCCGAAGGTCGGAGCTGAAGCTTGACGAAAGCTTCGAAGCTTATGAGGTTCAACCTCGAACCTCCGTCCACCATTACATGGTGGAGTTGAATGTTATTGATGGTCGGAGATACCATCAATGGGAGTTGACCTGCTCCAATCATGTTTCAAGGGCAGTCCGACACATCGAAAGTGATGGCGGTATCCATCCACTTCCGGTGCGGCTCCGAAGCCATGTCCCGCCGCATGGTTTTGAGGACACGGCAGGAGGTGATGTCCCACGAACCACCAAAGATGGTGTTCATGGTTTTCCGACGTTCATTGTCGGAGACATCGGAATCATCATCGACGGAGGTGTATACAGCCTTCTGGACCTTTTTGGGGTCCTGAGAACCTAACTCCTCTTCAGCCAGAGCTTCGTCGACTTTCTGTTTTCCTTCCCTTTGTCGGAAAGGAACTTCTTCCCGGCACTTGTTGTAGCGCTCGGCAAGGTTTTGGACCTCCCGACAGTCTTCCAAGTTGTGGCTATTTGACTTGTGAATAGGACACCAAACTTTGGAGTTGCCACGGTCTTCAGAAGACGGCCGAGGTCGTTTCTCGGGGCGTGGCCCCCGGCCACCCGGAGCTGCAGCAGCTGCAGCAGTAGATGTGCCGATCGACGGCTTCTTTTTGCCACTCCCGGAGGTAGTGGCTTCTCCTTTGGAGGATTTTTTACCATCCTTCGGATGTGGTTTGGAGTGCATTTCATGGACCTCCACAACTTTGGCACACTTGTCAGCCAAGCTAAAGAGTTCCATGACGTTGGTGATCTCCTTGATCGCCAGCTTCTCCAGCATCTTCTTATCTTGTACGCACTGTCTAAATGCCACAACAACAGAGGCGCTGGAGATAGAAGGAATAGTGTTTCGTACCTGGGAGAACCTTTGGATGAATGAGCGCAGGGATTCTCCCCCCTTCGGCACGATAGCAAAAAGTTCCAGTTCAGTGCATGGTCGGGTGTATAATCTCCCAAAATTGGCGGTGAACTATTGGTACAATTCCTCCCAACTATTGATGGAGTAGTGAGGAAGGCTCATGAACCAGGACCTAGCGGTCCCAGTCAAGGCCACGAGGAAGTAGTTGGCCATTACAGCCTCGTTACCTCCGGCTGTAAGGATTGTAGTGGAGTAAATCTGGAGAAACTCAGCGGGATTGACAGTCCCGTCAAATTTCTCCAGAAGGTGAGGCCGGAACTTTTGTGGCCACCTGACCATGCGTAGGTGCATGGCCATGGCAGAACAGCCTCCTCCTACTCCCTCGGGAGCAGGACTGTCTCGAGCTTCTCACCGCTCGCGAGGACGCTTGATATGGACACGACCGTCCCGTTGACGGTAATGCGATCAAGCTCCGCCCGGAGGTCATGAGTTGAAAGCCGGGTTACCGTATGAGTGCGTTGCGCCCCGGAAGGTAGCAATGTAACTTGCTGAGATGCAACATGCCTCCTGTTTTGGGAAGCGTGCAGACCAAGTCTGCCTAACAAAGTCCGATGCTGCGATGGGGCCCGCCCCGAAGGGGAGGACCTTGGTTGCTGATGCGATCGACTGCTGCTGCAACCAAATGTTCCACATCAGCCCTCCATTGCTCCATTGCACCCTGGGATGCACCTGGAGGTTGTGGACATTGGAGGAGAGCACGTGTTGCATGGAGCGCATGTTCAGGGTTGTAGTTATTCGCTGATGCTATGACTGATGCGGATGCACCGTCACGCTGCCCAGCTTGATTTGCTGGTGCAGGCGGTGGCGGTGGAGGCATGACTCCTGCTGGAGCTGTGGCACATGCTGGTGGCTGCATGTTGGAGGGATTGCCCCCAGCAAGTTGAACAGCAGGATTGCCGTTGGATGATCCAGCAGCTGAGTTCACCATCCTTGAAATCTCTGGCTCCCCCTTCCTGGCGCGCCAACTGTCAGTGTTTGGATCCGGCAGATCTCTCGATACTACTGTTGGTAGATCGAGGAGTTGTAGTTCGGTAATGGGCGTGCAGAGATTCCAGAAGGTGAATGACAAGTGGACATAGAGATTTACGTGGTTCGGGCCGCCTGGGCGTAATACCCCACTCCATGGGGTGTGTTGGTGTTGTATTGAGTGTGTGAGTCTAGAAGAAGCTCCAAAAGAAGAAGCTCGTCTAGGTCAGGGAGTCCAGAAGACGTATTGAGAGGTCCCTCTTGCGTACAGTAGACCAGTCCTTTTATAGTACAAGGACTGGTCGTTACACCATTAGCCTGGCTCGACATGTGGCCCTGGAGGTTACACATGCTTGATACACAATTAATGAGGTTAATTACCCTTAATAGCCCGGTCACAGGCCTTAATAGTGCCGTTATCGGTATTAAGGACCATCCGATCGTGTGTCATTAATATGGCATTAATGACACATAATCGGGTCTTAAAGTCTTTGATTGCTCCTTGAAGGACTGGAGCCGTTGGGGGGTCCACCAGCCTGATTGTCCAAGTTGAAGGTCCGGCGGTCGGCCACATGGCAGCTCTGGAGCTTACCGTCATGGACGGGTAGGTCCGGTGCTGTTGGACACGTGTTGGCACTGGAGCTTCCCTCTGTCTGGGGTTTGGTTCGGGGATGCCATACTGGTATCTAGTCCGGTGCTTCCCCATGTGTGGGCGATAGCTCCGGTCTTATGATACACGTGGCGGCCCTGGGACTAACCATGTCCGGGAAGCAGGTCCGGTTACGCCTGACATGTAGGGCCTTTGGAGGTCTTCAAATCTGGTAGATAGAGTTTCCTTGTGATGTTTGCAATCCCAAGGGGTATCCGATACGTAGGGTACCGACAACCACAATTCTGTAAAAGCCCTAAATTACAAAGGCAAAGTTCAGATGACAGATGTTGAAATTTAGAGGTGAAAAAGAGATTTAACTAGAATCTGAAAAATTCGTACCAATTTAAACCTCAATTGAGAGAATTCAAAAATTCAAATTTAGCTCATGTTCAAACTTTGCCAAGATAAAAATCTGAGTTCACCATTTAATTGCAAATATTCCAATTAGCACCTCTGAAAATTTTCATAATATTTGGAGCACTAATTGTATTTAATTCAATGGGTACATTGAATTCTATTCAAATTCAAATTTGAATTTGAATTTCACATGAAACATATCCAAACTTGAAATCCAATTTCAGAATCAGATCCTAGATATTTGTTTGAGCCTATCTACAAAGAGTCATGAATTTTGGACACAAGTTGGTGGGATATTTCTTTGTATAGAGAAGGTTTGAGTGGAGGGGCTGTGGGACCCACTTGTCATACAGACATGGAGCTAAGCTGAACGTATTTCACTTCTCTGCTTCTCCCATGGCGACACCACTCGTTCTGCATGTGCCACATCTCCTCCACAGCGTGTCCACAGCTGCCCTTGCCTTTATAAACCGAGTTGGGTGCCCTTTTCTTCATTCCATTGCCCCTGGTCGGCATTTGTTCTCTGTTCTTCGTCCTCCCACCCGCACCGCACCACCTCGCTGTCGTTCAAGCTTGCCGGCCAAAAGAAGCAGTGTTGAGCCGTTCTCCAAGAAGAGAAAAGTAACCAACTTGTTGCTCTATCATCTCCACCATTTGGTCTATCGTTTTGCTCAGTGTGCTGCCCGTATTTTGAAGTTCCGCGGACCGCCGGTGAACTCCCTTGTTCTGCCACTTCTGCTCCCTTGACGCCCCAGTGATACAAGCATCTTCGTGCTTCGATCCTTTAAGGAAAAAGGTTCGCAATCACGCCTAGTTCATGCTCGCAAAGTTTCATCTTTTGTCATAGCTTGTAGCTCGGGTTTTCCTCAAAGAACCGACACTTAGTTCTTTTGCCTGCCTCAGATCTTCACCCAAATTTGGTTTACACGTGCAATAATTATTCGAATTGCTTATCCAGTAGTTTCTAAACATTCTCGCGCACACCCTAGCCAAAAATGCCCAAAAGTTATCGACCATACGCATAGGAATCGAAGTTCTTATGGTCGCCGGTTGAAAAGCCGCAGGTCGCCGTTGAACATGTATATGCAGCCATTGCCACCTCGATAGGAGTTCATTTTGGTCATCCTCGTGATCCCAAGATGCTCTCGGATCAATTTCCGAGTGGTTTTAGCCCTTGCTGGGCGATTTCGTGTTGTCCAAAACCCTAACTGCTGCCGCCGCCATCGCGCGAGCTTTTCCGGCTATCCATCGCCTTCAGGAGGATCACCATTGAGTTCCTCGCCGGATTTTAGGTGGGGGCGGTGAGAGTGGAATGCCGCTATGCCCTGGAGCGATCTGCGACCAGGGCCCGCCGTCGGACGCCACTCGAGCGACGCCGGCGTGAGGTTGAAGACGACTCGGGGTGGCCCCGTTCGTCAGTCTAACCAATGCGCGCCCGGATCTGGTGAGGACTAGGATCCCGTGTGGCTACATCCATGAACCCTATGGCCTGGTGTTTCTTAATCCCGATTGGCCCAATTTAAATCCTGTGTCCCAGCCATTATTCAAACCTTCCAAATTTAAATTTAAATTCTAGATTTAGTTCCCACTTTTAAAATCCATATCTCCCAGTAAAAATGTCCAATAATTCCCAAACAAATTTTATTAGAACCAGCATGAAGAATACTTTCCAGTGGTGCACTTGGATTTTTTATTAAATCCCATATGAATTGCTACATAATTCAAATAAGCAAAATGCTTATAAAATTAATTCCTATAGTTCTGCTCTTTGGAAAATTTCCAAATTTCTCCAGAACTTTCATTTGAATATCCTTGAACTCCAGTAAATCTCTCAGGCTCATTAGACTTCATTTACATGGTTAAATCACCTATGTATTCTCTACCCACATAAAAATAGTCAAATTCATTTAGAATTTGTACAGAAACTTGTGCAGACTTCGAAATTGAATATCTCTCAGTATAAAGCTTCAAAATTTGTCAAACCAACTTTATTGGTTTGATATTTATCCACACTAACCAGAACTATAACCCAATCTTCATGAAAAACTCTAGTTTTTCCTGTAGAGTCCTTCAAAACAAAATCATGTTTGATTTTTTTTCTGATGATTCACTTCATAGAAAAATCTGAAATTTTTCCAAAATGTTCTCTAGCAAGTTTCTGAAGTCCTGTAAGAATTTCATATTCATTGGACTTTATGAACCTAGTTCAATCTGAAGATTTTCCTAACTGGTCACATAATGCCCAAAAACAACAGAGACAAATCAGTAAAATATCCTCACTTGTAAATTCAATATCTCACAATATAATGCTTATAAAATTTTGAAACAAATTTTAATAGAACCAGTGAGACCCCCTATGTATGATACAACAACTAGTAGCCATGATACACCTCCAGAATTACAACCAAAATTCAGATAGGGCTAAACACTTAAGAAATTTTTGTAGACCACTATATTCAATTGATGTACCTGAAACTTACCTGGTTATTTCCACATGACCATGTGAAATCCCTGTAATTTTCTCAGGCTCAGGGAATCTGTTGAATCTTTATAAATTGAGATCACATCCCTATGTACAAAACAATATCTATTTCACCTCATATGTCCATTGCATAAATTCATCTTGTTCCCTTTCTGTTGCTGTCTAGTCTAGCAACAGAACTTCAAGTCCTAACAAATATAAATCCTTCTTGAGTTATAATCAACTTCAATTTTCATAATAAGTAATTGCAATCTCTTAATTGCATATCAATTCGATAGTGTTCGCGACGAAGGTGGCCAACGAGAAGCACAACCTGGAGGAGAGGAATTCTTTATTGGATCTGCTATGGCATGAAATCTCGGTGAAGGCTACTAACTGATCGTCGCTGATTTTTATCGCAACCGAAAGCCAAGCCCCAGTTTGCATTTAAGTGTCTTTTAAAGTTTTGCTTTTACACACACTATATTGAATAGACTTTATATGTGCATTAGGTCTATGTTGATTGAATACTCCACATGCATGACCAAATAATCATTGAAGTGGATGGGTAGTATAAGACTCCATCGAGTTATATTGCTATGCTTAATGTTTAGATAGAATATCGGTAGAAGTCGAGTATGTTGGATACTACTCGCGAGATTGGTCACATTTTATTGATCACAATTCAAGTAGTGGAATTCTACTTGCGAGAGAAGTTGAGTGAGGGAAACCTACTCGTGAGTTGTTACCATAATGTTAACTCTTTACTATGAGACATGGACGGGGATTTGTGTAGGTTGGTTTTCTCACACTGTGCCTGGGTCGGTAATGATGAGGCAAGTGTTGGGAGATGGATTGGTAGCCCCGTCTGTGTCGATTAAGGCCCGTCTCGTGCTTGGCCCTGTTGGACAAGTTTGAATTGTATCGGGTGCATACTGGCTATATGGAACCCAAGAAACTGATGTACCTTGAGGATCCTATGTTGGAACCTTTCAATTGGCTTAAGCTGTCGGCTATTAGTACAGCGGGAGGTAACTCACTCATGAACATCTCACAGCGGAGGTGCACCTTGAGGGGAGCTCACTGTTCGAATCGATCGAACAGTTTCGATGTGGTTGAATTTGGGGAAAGGTGGCTGCGTGCGACATCAGTGGAGTGTGCCGAGGCAACTCCGAGTATGGGCGTACGCGTCATGCAGACCGGGTGTTTATTATTCGAATCATCGTCGCTCACGGTTATTGATTGAACATACTTGGACACTGAGTCTTGACGTAGTAAGAAAGAGGAATGGAAAGATTATGAATATGTTGTTATGAATAATTTTTGTATTGCAACCTTGGCTGCTATAGAGATAGCATTATTAAAATTACAATTTTCAAACATTTAACTTGAATAAAGCTTATGCAACCTTGAGCAAGTATCATCGTGGGTGAAGCGTTTCTTGTTTGATTGTGGAATTCACAATGATGCTATGCCCATGGATCGCGTATGCTACTTTAAAACCGACCACTAAGGATTTACTTTCGGCGAGTCCATTCCTGCAAATTAAGCTTCCCAGTCTTTAAAGTTTCCAGCTGTAGAGTTTCATGTTTAGGTGAGACGGTTAAGTCTTGCTAGGCCTTGTGCTCACGGTTGCTATATTGTGGTTTTTGCAGGTATTATTGGCTTATGCTTAAGTTATGGTTGTCCGTGAGACCTCGAACTTGCCGAGATGTATCTCTCACGGAAACCTTGCCACTGCTTTCTGTTTCGTGTTGCTAGTGAGAAGCATCCGTGGGCACGGACCACTTCTCTTGTGCATAGCTAGTTGAGAGTATGAGTATGCATATTCCGCTGCGTTATACATTATGTTGTAAAAGAGGATCATCTTATGAAATAAAATATTTGTGTTGGTTATTTTGTAAGGTTTTTCTTGTGTGCTGTTGGGTGCCGCATCGCACGGCACCACCCAATGCGATTCCTAGAATGTACGGAACCCCGGTCCCCACAAATTCCTCCCGAACTTGGTTGTTGAACCTAATCTTCTCCCTAAGACTAGTTCAATGGATCCTATCACCAGCCATGTCTTGAACTCAAGCAACACCTGCACGTTAATAAACAACCAATACTTCCGAGCACAAGTCTTCGACTTGACCCACATTAGTTCTGAAACTACAACATCTTACGTGAGCACCTCACATAAGCATGTTGTAAACTATAAAAAAATGATATCAGCCTTAACCACCAAAACACACCAAAAACTTAGTAAAAGAATACTAATCAAACTTTCAATAAGTGTAAAGCAAGTTTGAAACATTGCAAGATAAAAGCAGAACCGCCGCGATTAAGCTTCGAACCTTGTCAAAGCTAACCAAAACATGCCGGACCTATTGTAGATTCTTGATAAAAAGATTTGGTAGAATTCAAAACTTTTATTGTCAAAGCCAATGTATTCAGCACACATAGGTCTCACACTTTCTGCAATTTAGTGTGAGTGCATTGCAGTTGGTTCTCGCGCTGATTCAGCTGGTGATTTGTCAGAGCCAGGAACGAACATATGTTCTCATTGATGTAATCAAGAGTGTTACCCCGTTCAATCGCTTGCCTCAAGGCTTCGACCTCCTGCTGAATGATTGCACCCTGCGTAATAACCACCATGCTCACTACAAGAATCCCGACAAAAGACGACGGCTGAAAACTGTCATCTATAAGGCCCCTACCGTCGTCTATAGCTTATAGACGATGGTAAATGCCTATAGACAACGGTTTTCGGCCGTCTATGATTATTTGTCGTCTATAAGCTTATAGATGACGGTAACCGTTGTCTATAACGTAATTGACAACGGCCACATTCAGCCGTTGTCAATTAGCCAACAACGTCACGTGGCTGTAAGGAACACTTATAGACGACGGCCACTGAAAAACCGTCATCTATAAGGAGCCTTATAGATGACGGCCACTGAAAAACCGTCGTGTATTAAGCTCCTTATAGACAACGGCTAAGAAAAACCGTCGTCTATAAGACATGCATTTTATAAAAAAACAGAAAATGCTCATATACAGTGGTAACACCTCACGTAACAAGATGATAATGTTCTCATATATACATTGGTTCTCATATATACAGTGGTAAATGACAGTTGATAATTCACAAATCACAACTCCATATCATTAACCAAAATAAGCAGAGCAAATGTCAGATTAACAATAGTCCAATACATAAAAAGTTACATAAAACAAAACCTATCTAAACCTAATTTAGTAAGACCTAATCCTCTGCCAAGAAATAAGGTTGTGCCAGTAAGACCTATCTCTTCCTCAACATTAAACTAAACCTGCTTGAACCATAAAACCAATACTGAGTGAATGCTGATTGGACATTAATATGAAAAAAGCAAATGCTCCTAACCAGCAGATCGTTGCAAAGTTGTGATATTTCCTCCACCATGATTAGATCAGTATCAGGTTCTGAAAGGAAAAACAAACAGAAGATACAAAATGAAATTGACATTAAGAAAAAGGATAATTGCCAGGAAAGCATTTTTTATTGAAAAATCAAAACATATTAATAGCATAGATTAAAAATGTGTGGTGCACAAGCTAAGGGAATAACATAATTTAAGGGTTAGATAAGTCACCTTTGTATTTTGTTGTACAAATCTTACTACGAGGGGGATTGTAGAGAACCAGAACAAATTTTGCCATCCTGTAGAAAGCATAATTCAAACAAAAGAAATTTACATAATTTTTGTAGAAATGAAGTGGCACATAAGGGCTTCTTTCAGTTATGTACTGCCAAATTGCCCAAATTACACATAAAGTCTAAGCAAGAGCTGGCCTGTCATTTCCAAGTGTTTACTTTCAAAGCAAAGAATTCTTTCCAGTATAGCCTTGTAGCTAGAATTACGTCACTGCTACAATAAGCCTCATCACAGGCGGCTCCAAACCTATTATCACAGACGGCTTTTAAAACCGCCTGAAACGAAGAGTCTGTGATAATCCGCAATTTCACAGGCGGAGAAGTGAAACCGCCTGTGAAGACTAATTATCATAGGCGGTTCTTCACTAAGGATAGCCGCCTGTGAAGACCGATTATCATAGGCGGTTCTTTACTTAGGCTAGCCGTCTGTGAAAATACTTTATCACAGACGGGTCGTGCAGCATATATAACCGTCTGTGATAAACGTCTTATCACAGACGGTTATTGAAGAATAACTAACCGTCTATGATAAGAAGTCTTCACAGATGGGTATTGAAGCATTACTAACCGCCAATGATAATTTGTCTTCACAGGCGGATTTTGAAGCATAACTAACCGCCTATGATAATGAGTCTTCATAGTCGGGTATTGAAGCATAACTAACCGTCTATGATAATTTGTATTCACAGGCGGATTTTGAAGCATAACTAACCGCCTATGATAATATGTCTTCACAGGCGGGTTTTGAAGCATAACTAACCGTCAATGATAATGTGTCTTTACAGACGGTTATTGAAGCATAACTAACCCATCTATGATAATGGTGTTATCACAGACGGAGTTTACCTATATTAGCCGTCTGTGAAGACCCTTTAACGCAGCCGGTTTCTACCATAACAGACACCGCCTGTGAAAATTAGGTTATCACAGATGTTTCTTTACTTGTATCTAGCCGCCTGTGATAATTGTTTTTCACAGTCATGCAGTACTACTGCTGTTATTTCTAATTTCCAGGTCAATTCAATATAATCACAGAACAAAAAACAACAATCATCACAGAACAAAAGACAACAATATTATCATCACAGAAGTCAATTTCACTAAAATAATATACATACACACAAGTTACAGATACAATTTCATCTCAAAGTTTACAAGTTTTCACTAAAAACTGTTTAGATTGGTATAGTCGCAAAGTTCTGGCACATCAGCTGCTGAACCTCTCTTATCAAAGAACTTCCCCGTTTTGTGCAAAATTTCGCGACGAATGAACTGACAGAGTTCAGAAGCAATCCTGTCGGCTCCTCCATCAGGAATACTTCTACAAACCGGCCATTCTTCGTTCAGATTCTTCTTGTGCTGCAATATAACACATAACAAGGTTTAGAATGTGTTGGTTTGAACAATCTCAAAGTATAGATCAAAGTGAGAGTATACAAGAATTTAGTAGGTATTTTTGGAGCAGTTGTACTATGAGCAATTGAATTTTGAAGTTGGAATCAAAATATTAAAATAATGTTTCTGGTAATATTGAACAGCAGAGAATATAAGCATTAAACTATGCTAGTTACAATGAAAATGAAACACAAAAGTAAGAAAATAAGGTATCGACATTAAGGATAACTTACATCCTCACGATTGACTCTATATACGGCGGCGGTCCGAAAATGCTCGCATACATAATACCCGCATAAGACACTCCCAGCAGGCTGCTTCGGACAAGCATAATACGTTTTAATGTCCAATGCATTCGTATTAGGAGGTCTCTGACCGCCAAGTTGTTCCGCGTAAAACCGCCAAGCGCTGTAATACAAGAAATGTCATATAAAACTTGTCAACACATTCTAAATGTGCGTAAATTAAAATTATTGAATAAACGTACTTTTTCTAAATGGAAAGGAAATCTTTGTAACGATCTGGTGGGTAATCGGCCGAGTCCAAGACTGTTGCCATTCCCTGCGTTGGCTTGATGAAGATCATTATGTAGTGATTACTGCAAACATACAAACACACGTGTTTACAATTACCAATAATTGCTATTTCAATGCCATGTGTCGAACTTACTCGAAGTGGTACGGAGCCTTTACGAGGTCCTGGCCGTCTCTGACAAAGTTAAACATCGCATGTCCTATGTAAGCTGCAACTTCTGCCTTTCTATCCTTCTTAAGTTTTGCAATTGCTCTTTCAAAATCTTTTTTTTTCATGTGTTTGTACTGGCTTGATTCTCGATTCGCCTGGACGTCGAATAGCGACTTTGCAATCCTAGTAGGGTCAAGGATACCTGTCTTGTGCGCCAACTTTTCATTATCCATGTATTGCATCCTATTGAAGAAGTCCAGAATTGTTATAATCTCATGAAATGCGTATGCGTGTAGTAAGAAAAGCAAATACAAAATATTAGAGCACTTACAAGCACCAGACGAGCAGCAGGTTGATTTCGAGCATGCCCCGATGGAAAAGGGAAAGCAGCTCGTCAAATAAAATGACTCGTTTATCTACTCCAGTGCTCCAGAATGCTTCTTTTGGAATACAAAATGTGACGCAATCAAGACCATATTTTGTGCTGGCAGTGATGTACCACTCATGCATTCTTCTGAGCGCGACGGGTTGTTTGCTAAGTTGTACGGATGTCATTAACGGCTTCCCATTCTCAAATTTAGGAGGAACATCCTCAAGCTTGTATATTGGAACTCCTAGTTTAACTAAAGCCGTCCGCCGATTATACATGACACCGTCTTCTTCCCACTCCTCGATATCTTCTAATGCTGGCTCATGAGAAGAACGAGATGCACTCGATTTTCTAATATTTTCCTTCATAGCTTCCAAATACTTTGTCACTTCTGATGAAGGTTTCTTATTTTCGTATGAGCTAACTTTGACAGGCACTGATGATCGAGGAGTAGTCGTCGGAAGTTGGACACTGGCTTGTTGTTGAACCTGTTGTTCAACTGATTGCTCTTTACTCCCAGCAGCTGGCTCTAGTACTACTTCAAGCTGTTGCTCAACTAGTTGTTCTTTACTAGCAACAGCTTGCTCTGGTACTGCTTGAAGTTGTTGTCCAACTTGTTGCTCTTGGATATCATCATCCTTGCTCAGACATAGGGGGAGTGGATCTTCCCGGACTGGGAGTGGATCTTCATGCACTTTCGCCTTAGAAGATGGGGTTGGAGATGCGACGGGGCTAGAAATTGGCTCATCGTCCAACACGATATCGCGTCGGTGCCAAAGGATTAATTGGTTGACAGCCTGCCCCAGAGTCGCGATCCCCTCAGGTGTGACATGGTCTATTTCATAATCTTCATAATCATTATCAATGATCTGAAGAACTTGCACCACAGAATAATACAACGGAAGTGGACTCCCGTTGAAGTCACGATCAGGCTTTGCCATAGCAGTGGCAACCTGTTTGGTTTTGTTCCCTGCTCTGCCTATCGGGACAAGAAGACGACAAGATTTGTCGTTAGCAATATCATCGACAGGGAACTTATGGGCTGACCCTGAGCCTGGCACGGAACCAATGCTGCTAGGGTAGGCAGTTGGAGATACTAATTGCTCCTTTTGCACCGGAACCATCATTGTACTCGGTGCCACTAATTGTCCTGATTGTCTAAGTTGTTCCATTATTTCTTGCATATTTTCTTTGACCTTTTGAGCAATTGTTTCACCAAGTGTTTTCTTAAACTTCTCACGTCTTCTATATGTGTCTTTATCTTTAGGGAAACCATCTAGCCAAGACATTTGAGAAGAGACCGCTCGAACCCGTCCGCTGTGTTCAGGGTTTCCCAAGATAGCGGTAAGTTGGTCATTCTCCCTCTTCGGCTTGAAGAGACCCTTCTGTTGCTTTTCAATTACTTCTTTCATTTTATCCTCTACTTCATTCAGAGAGTCGGGCTTTTAAAGTTTGCCCTCGCTGGTCAAACCTGACCGAGCAAAGACCCAGCGTTGAGTTCGCTCATCGCACCCTTCTAATGGGTGAGGATTGCCCTTACTAAGAATTTCGTCTATTATCTTATTCCATTTCTGGACTTTGGGGCCATATCCGGCAGACCCCAAGCGATTATGGTATTTGTTCTTTTTTGCAAGCTCTGACCTAGTTGCACTTAGAGCTTTAGCATCAGGTGTGCTCTTTTGACGAACAAACTCTTGCCACTGAGCTTGTGTGATTTTTCCCATCTTCCTCGGGCTAGGGACCTTATTGGCCTTAACATAAGCATTCATTTCACTCTTCCAGCATCGAAACTTCTTGCCGCAAGAGACCAATGTTGCTTTCTTTACAGCTTCTTCTGTGCCTTTCGGGAACTTGAATTGTTTCTTTATCTTTTCCCACAACTCATTCTTGGTCTGCTCGGGTAATTTCCTCCAATTCTCGGTTGTGATCGGCACAACCTCCCTAACAAGAAAACCGCATGCATTACGGTACTTGGTAACTGAATCCAGTGGTTCTTGGGGAAGCCCACTTGGACCGACCCTTGTTATGTACATGATGCGGTCCAATAGACCCTTATTGGGACCTCGTTGCCCTCGTTTCCGCTTGAGTGAAGCTGAGGATTCATCCATTGGTGAACCTTCTGCGGTTTTAGGAGCCGATGTCACCTCATTGTCTTCGAGATTAATCTAGGTAGAAAAAAATTATAAGACTTCGTATACTTGACAACCAACATTAACTTGAACTGCTGAAGTTAAGATTCGTGATCCATACCTCGTCGGCAGGATCATATTTCGGGTCTAGATCCACTGAAGTCTTTTTAATTTTTATATTCGGAAAAGGATCCGAAGGACTGTGATAGGAGCCTGAACTGCTGGAGTCAGTAAACTCCATATTGTCTTCTTTGTTGTTACAATCAGGACCAGTCTTCTTAGGGCTTTCCATGCTAGATCTAATAAGACAAAAAATCTAATAAATGGCATAACTAAATTTGGTCATATTTAAAACAAATTTTCTCAATTTTGGCTCAATTAAGTAAATTTAGCCAAAACACATTTTTGAAGTTATATAGGTCTAACTAAATTCTTGTATCATAGAGATCGGCATCATATGCTCAGACTCCATCGCCACACCTAGTGTTACCTAGATATGGGCGTGAGGATGCTCCTGGCATCACAAATGAGTTGGCCAGCAACTTTTGTTTGGCTTCAGAGCTAAATATAGCATAACTTTGGTAGCTCAGATTAGGTACAATTGCTCAAATGAAGCTGATGGAGCCACAAGTGCAGACATCTTTGGTAGCACAGATTAGCTACAATTGCTCAAATGAAACTTAGAGAAATAAAAGCAAACTTAGCCAAACTTAGTCTAGCATAGCTAACTCTAAGCAAAAGTAGCCAAATATAGCTAAATATAGCATAACTTAGTCAAAATTAGTCAAGTATAACTATATCTAATGTAACTTAGCCAAAATTAGCCAAATTTGGTCAACTTAACCAAATATAGCTAAATCTTGCCCCTAATAGAGAATTATGTGGCATATGCAAGGCCGATGACAGAAATAGGGAATATACTGCTGTTACTAGAGTCTAGAATCATGTTTACCACTAATGTGTCAGAACAGTTTCAGACACACAGAACCAACTACCAATTTATCGTGATATAACCATCCACATAAATCTTGCCCCACCGAACCCTAACCAAACATGCCACCGAACTTGACAGTTTTTCGAATTCCACCGAACCCTAACCAAGGATGCCTACCATTATCTAATTCCCGAACCCTAACCAAGGATATGCAAGGCGGCAGCGAGGGCGGGGAGGGAGGCAGCACGGCGAAGGAGGATGGAAGGTCGAAGGGTTTAGGGTTTACCTTGAAGCTCGGCGGCGACGGAAATGGCTTCGCTCGGCGTACCTGGAAGTGAGGAGGGCGAAGCTCGGCGGCGACGGCGAAGCTCGGCGACGACGGCGAAGCTCGGCGACGGCGAAGCTCGGCGGCGTACCTGGAAGTGACGAGGGGGAACACTTGGCGGCAAACGAAATTTTGGCAGCCTAACGGCGTCTAAGTGTTTCGCCCGGGTTAGGTTTTTCCAATGCTGCCGAGGGGTATATATAGACTCACATTTTCTCAGGCGGATTTTAAGTACCGACCGTCAGGGAAGACTGTTACCTCAGTCGGATTTTACTTACCAACCGCCTGAGAAGAAACAATTATCTCAGGCGGTTGGTTAGTAACACCCGCCTGAGAAGATACAATTATCTCAGGCGGTTGGTTAGTAACACCCGCCTGAGTTAAACATGGGCCTGTGAAGATATTTACTTCTTCTTAATTTGATGAACGCCTACATAAAGACCCCTCACCAACCGGGATGAGGATCCCCTGACTTAATCAGCGGTCACTGACATGTGGACCCGGTCCCACACGTCAGTGACCATGTCACGCGTGCGCGACCTTTCTTTTCCACTCCGCGCGGCCTTAAAGACGCGCTATCGCTCACAAGCGCATCGCTCACTTTGAATCCTCTTGTTTTCTTCGTCTTCCTCCGCTCCGACGACCCAACACCACTATGGCCGACCTTCCGCCGCCAAGCCCTCCGAGGGAGCCACCTTGCAAGAAACAATGTTGCAGCTCCCCCGAGAAGATCAACGCCGAGCAGCGCCTCCTCATGGCGCGAGAGGCGTACAACAATACGTCTCGCGCCATGAGTGCCTTGGGGCTGGGTACCCTTCCAGAGTATACTGGAATGGGTACCTTGGGCCACTACCTCTACGCCCTCGTGGGGGTGGCTGATCGTCTCGACATTCTGTTCGCGACGATGGCCCAGGTTCTTGGCCCCGAGGGCCGTAGAACGCTGGTGGAGGCGACGGCTAGCAACCTCGGGGTTGCACCGCCGGTGCAGCCGGTGCAGCCGGTGCAGCCGGCCCTGTCTCCTGTTGCACCGGTGCCGGAGTCGCCGCCGGAGGACGAGGAGGAGGAGATGGAAGAGGAGTAGGAGTAGGATTTAATTAGTTTTTCTTTTTGTTGTTTTTAGTTGCTTCTGTTTTGTAAATATTGTTAATGAATGAAATCTATCTTTTTTCATCTATGTGATTGAATATTACTTGTGTATCTTTTGTGTTCTTGTGTGTTCTTGTGTAAATATTGTGCATCTTGTGTGTTCTTTTGTGAGATGTGCATATTGTTAATGAATGAGTATCTTGTGTGTTCTTCAACTGTGTGAATGATTGAATATTGTTAATGAATGTAGTGTGTTCATCGTTAATTAAAATTTCACGTCTGAGAAGAAATTAATTTGATATTTACCAAAACATTACAATGTCAGCTATACCAGTTTTAAAAATATTTTGTTCAGGTGGTAGATGTTAATTTTATACAAATGTAGAAGAAAGAATCATCGAATTTGGACACAATTTGCAGAATCTAAACATGTTTGAGTATTTATATTGGAATCTAAATAAAAAAGAAGCAAGGGATAAAGAAACTGAAGAACAGTATC